>JASANF010011287.1:0-18206 GCA_030248245.1 Trissonchulus sp. WLG1_4
TCCCTTACTATACTACATACGCAAGAAAATTCGAAAAGCCATTTTCCAATGCGCCGTTGCTCATGGCAACGCACACGCATCCAACGCTGACATAATTGGTCCTGCTGTCACGCTACTGAAGGGCTGACGGCGGTCAGCCATTCAGGCATGGGCGGCTTGGGCTGCCCCGCTGCCATCGTGTCTTGCAGGTGCGCAGCCTGCGATGCGCACCCCGTCATTTTCAAAATTCAAGATGGCGAACTGGATTTCTTCAAATAATGAATGCAATTTGGTACGTACAACTGTCTGAAGTGGTCCAGAATTTAACAGCTGACATATCTGACTGAATTAGAGAAGATGACAAACAGAGCGAGAGAAGGAAAAAAAATGGAAAATTACATCATAACAATTATAATATTATAAAAATCAAATATAAATCAACTGGCAAACATAATTATGGGCACTAATGGAAATAACGGGGGTGGGCCAGGAGGTAGACCAAGAGGTCAGATACAGACTTGATCACTGGGAAAAAGTTATCAGATGGGTTGGTGGTAAACTGGTGGTGGAATAAGGAGGGAATCAACACGGCACCAGGAGCAAAGTGAGAGACTGTGGTAGCGAGCGATGAGGAATGGAGGGAAGAGGTGGGGGAGAAGAAAAGGGAAAGAAGGGTATCATCGCGAAGACATAACACCACAGTGAAGAAAAACCAAAGGTTAGTTCTAGGGTTTCAGGATAAATAAAACGAAAACGGAAAAAGAAATTTTGGAGGGGGGGGTAGGTAGGAAATATAGGGGTAATAACCCCCATAGTACGCCTCGTTTTTGCGTACTTGAAGTAAATTTTTGCGCGTCAAAATACGTGTATATCCGTGTATAGATGGTTCCTAATTCGTTCCACAGTTCGGGGAGTTCGCTGCTTGCGGAGCGATCACCCGTAGATGGAAAAAGGACGTTCGCTTTTTGCAAAGCGATCTCCTTTGCACGTTTTTCGAACCATTTATGGGGGTTTTCAAAAAATTTTCGTCCCAAAAATATGTCAAAATATACCCCAAAATTTCCAAAAATTTCTAGATTTTTCCGTGCCATGATAGAACTCAAAAACATAGTATATATAGTATATAATCCGTTAAATTTTGAGAGCGAAAGAGCTCAGAAAAAATTTCTAAAATTTCGTAGATTTAAAATCGAAAAAGAAAAGAAAAATTTCCCGTATATAGCATATAAAAATGTACATATATATATAGCATAATTTTAGAATATATATTAGATTTAGGTAGCGCTAGCGCCTTCCCGTTTAGGTAGAATCCATCCGCATAGATGGAGCGCTGCCTCTAGGGTAAGCGTAGCACATACCGTATTGCCATACAGTTTTTACCACCGGTCCGCGTAGTACAACAGCCGTCGCTGTCGACGATAAGTGGCAGATTTGGGCGTACTGCGCAGTCGGGTCCGACCGCGTAGAAGCGCTGCAGCTGGATAGTATAGCTGCTCCGGCGTTCCCGTGTGCACGCCAGCGATACGCGTCGCGTTAGGGTAGTAGGGCGGCTGCAGCGGAGGGTGGCGGATGGATTTCGCCGGGGCGGGTCCACCCTTGACGTCTAGGAAGGGAGGCGCAGGTTGTCCATCGAAGTAGCTGTGGACGGCGTTCTCCATGCGCTCCTTCACGACCAAACGCCACTCGGCAAGCTGCTCGGGCGTCTTCCACTGCAGACCACCGGGCATCACAAACGCTTCTTCGGGCCCTTCCTGCAAAAACCAAAGCATTATATAAGTATATAGGCAGCCCATCATGTTCTCGTACCGATAGGCAGGGGCGTAACGAGCTCGACGATCTTTCATGTCGACGCCCGTACCCCAGTACTGAGAATGAGCTGAGGCTTTGGCAAACAGCCACTCTGCATTGTCGACCATCCAGTCACGCACTGGAGGCTGATGATAAAACTTTTCCCAGGCCAACATGTAGGCCGTTATCAAGCGTGGTCCGCTTGCCCAGGCACGGTCCATATCCTTATGTCTCAAATTTCGATCGATCGTGACCTTAATGACCGTACCAGCTGCTTGACGACCTTCAGGACTGCGGATATAAGCCGCAAGGTCGTAACGCTCGTGAAAAATGCAGCGGTCATGATGGAACCAGTGCTCCGCTGTCGATAGGGTGAAATCGTACCCTTTATGTGGGAGCTCGATCAGGTTGCCGTCTGGGCCCCGATACTTCCACATAAACGACAGCTCCATACGGTACGTAAAAAATGTAGCACCGTAGTGGGCGAGCGGCCAGCCTACTGAAGGCTGCAAGTAGTGGTAGGCGTATGCGTCGCACAGTCCCCTGAGCGCGGCCTCAATAGTTCGCATTTCACCCAGTTGGAAACCAAACAGATCCCGCCATTGATCGGGCTGGAATAAATGCGGGTATAGCATCAGCTCCGGGATGAGCGCTTGGCAGTTAAACAGAAACTCGAGCCACCCGTAGAGAAGGTGAAGTCACCTCCAGCCGAAGGGGAGTAGAAAGGGACCCCGTCTTCCTCGAATTCTGGGAAGATCCACGTAACTCGATAGTACTGGGTAGGGTCCCCAGGGCAAAGAACATCGAGCCACTCAGCTTCTCCGCGACCCACACGCTCTAACACCACTTCCTCCTGAGCCATTAACCACTGTCGCATTGTTGCAGCTAGGTAGGGAGTAAATATAATTTGGAGAGATCCTTCTGAAAAAAATATATATATAATACAGATAACACAAATTGAGAAAATCGCACAGGGGTTTTGAGTTTGATCGAACCGCTTAGTTCGACTGAAATTCCCCCATAAACTAAAACGAATGCAAGGTGTTACTATATACTTGTTTCATTATATACCGTTTGCTTTCGACGAGGTGTTACTTATACTTGTTTCATTTTACCGTGCTTTTGGGGTCGTGCTAGAATTTTTGTAGCTTAACTTGTGATGTGTAGTTTTATACTAATGCGTGTGTTTAGACGTTGCATTGTTGTATGAATGTAGTTTTAACAGATGTATGTATGAGTTATGATGCATGTATGTTATAGATGAATGTATGTAATGTCATGTACGGTATCGTAACCCCAAAATTAAGACAAAGATATTTTGCCACTACGAAAATTACACCTTATTATCTTATCCCATAAGAGTAAGGACGAGTATGCATTCACTACAGAAAGATACTACCATCTCTATATACCTATATTTAGCCCGGATAAACCATGTACGATTTTTGGGACTGGGATTTGTACGAGTCATTTACATGGCACTTTACACCAGGACCCATTTGGGACTATGACGGGCTACGAACAAGCGGTATTACCGCTATTCCCCTTCTATAATATCTCAGATACTAACTCCTCCTGGCTCTTAGGATTGATAACTATAGAGTGGCATTACTTCAGCCTACTTTACGATACCTGTACTATGTAGCTGTCCTTACCAATATATGTAACAGTGGCGTATATATATGAAATATATTTCCCAATTTTTCACTTCCCTCAAAATTAACTCCCTCGGGACTAAAATCTTGAAACAAATTTGGGGTCCAAATTTCGGGAGAGGGAGGGATGTCAAGAATGACAAAGTACACATAACTCAAGTTGCATCACCAAGTGCAACACACTCAATCTAATCCTAGTGTACTCTTCCGCGTGAGTCCCTCGGCATCTGTAGCTAATATTCCGATATACGATCAGAAGAGTTCGTTAGTGAGTTCGTCCCTAATCTGTCGGGTGGGTAGGCTGCGTCCCATTGTGTTCCTCATACTGTCCCTACTGTGTATCTCTGCATCAATGCCCTGTCCCTGTGTATGTCTTTACCAGTAAACCGTATTCATTATTCCGTTGCGCTTTGTCTCCATTTGCCCTAGCTCGTAGTCAGGTAGGCGACTGATCACCTCTTTGCTCGGACCTGTTTAAGCTCACCGCTTAACTTCACAATTGTATGCCCAAAATGGGCTTAAAAAACCTATTTCCAGTACTCTTCAGCACTTTAATGCAATTATGTCAAATTTTATGACCATGTCAAATTTCCTAATCACACTAATTTTGTTTTCGACCTAGCTCGGCGAAACCTCAGCCGATTTTGATGATCTTGGTGTCGATCGAAAGATCTTTCAAAAATCTAGACGTCAAACGTCTTTGATTTTCAATTTTGATTATTGATTTTTCAAAAAATCGATTTTTCAAAAATCAGCTGTGTTTGAGCGGCTACAAAAAATGCTGAGAGCCAAAAATTAAAAATCGAAAAAATTCGACGTCTGCATTTATATTCTTTCTTTCATTGTGCAAAATTTCAACTCGTTCCCAATCGGTAGCAGGTAGCTAGATCAAAAAAAGTAGTCGACTTCGCTACGCAAAAATGTAAGGTTTGCCCACACGTTTCACTTTTTCAGAAATTAGACCTTTCCTTGTAATGCATAATTCCGTTAAAAAAGTTACCAAAAGCTATAATCAAAGCTATAATCAAAGCTATTTAAGAAAATAAATCAAAAATTTGACATTTTGGAAGATTCATCAGCTTTTTAGGTGATTCATTTTTGGATTGCTATTTTCACGGCTAAATAACTCAGAAAAGCTTCAACAAATTTGCATGTTCAATACATCAATTTAAAGCTAAGAAAATGCACATTTTCGTGAAATAAGTAATTAATTTATATCGCGATAAAAAAATTCTCGCTAGGAATACAAAAATGGTTAAAAAAATTTGAAAATTTTTTTTAGAGTAGGTAATATGCACATGAATTGAAAGCTCTTTTTATTCTGAACAACTTCTTTACAAGACATTATGGTCAAAAATGTCGCTGAAAAAAATTAAACGCCAAAGTCGGTTCCCCTGAGCGCCACCTTAATATGTAAAGTTTTTTTGTGAACTTGAAAAACTTGATCAGCAAAGGAACACTGCCCACTTCGGGGGCTACTTGCTATTTGGTGTTGATTAATTTTCTTCCAAATTTTCTAGTATTTGCCTTAAATATTTTAACTTATGTTAACTCCCCTTTGCATTTGTCAACAAATATTTCCTTACAGACTTGTATTTATTTTGCTGCATTTGATTCAACTTATTGACAAAACATGGAAACTGTAAAGTTGTACGTCTTATTAAGTCTGGTTACGTTTTTGAAACTTGACGCAATGTCCTTTTAAATTTACTACAAAAATTGCGTTAGGAGACCCTCTATAGAATCTTACTAGTACGGACCAACATGTACGATAGAAGTGAATAATTACTTAATTAGTCCTTTTTTTACAAACACTTCAATGATCAATATCAAGAATTTGGCCTCTGTTGTTATTTTCTACGCAGTTTTTGCAGTCAGTTCGGGAAAAACGCAAGGTTAGTGTATTTTCAGTTTTTAAAAATGACAAACTTCTGTTAGCTATTCTATTAGCACAATATCTTAAGAATAATTCGATGCAACCTGCTGTTAGGCTAAGTTTTCGTAAATTGGCTTCGTAAATGCTACTTGGCGTAAAATAAAATTTTTTTCACTTTTCCTGTTTTTTCAGTTTACCTAAATTCCAATGGATGTCCCAAATTTTATTGTCGAGGTCTGGACTGTGTGATTCAAGAAAAAGACGGTTGCCCAATTTGCTTTTGTCCGCAAAGTAAGCTGATGCAGTGAAACTTTAGTAGAATTATGGTATATACTAGGTATATACTTGGGAATTGGGGTTATATAAGCAAACCGGAACTTGTACTGGAGCCTTAAATTTTCAAATTGACCATTGTTACAAGTTGAGTGCGTCTAGTTTAGACTAGTTCGACCACTTCCGTGAGGGACTATCATTTATTGTTTAATGACATCATTTTCACATTTGGCAAATGTTTTCTCAAAGTTTGAGCTTTGTAAGATTAGATAACACCAAGAGTACATATTAGGACTCCTTGTAAGGAGTATTACTCATAATAATCCTATTTATGTGCTCTTGATAACACATCTACGTAGTGTCCCAACAAGTGTTTGAAGGGACCATAACTTTGAATACCATTGGTAGATTTGCTCTTGGTATATTATTGTACATATATTAAAATTTTACGATTCATTCTTAGCAGCCGTATGTCCATTCTAACAGTAAAATTACGATGAAATCACACCACATATTGTACACATTTAGTGGCGAGATCATTTCGTAATTTTGTCACCTGAATGAAGAGTCACTTACGGCTGTAAGTGTGAATAGACCCTAAAGCAACTTTTGGTTTACGTGAATGTTATGTACCTAACATTAAAGCTGGCATAAGCCATCTCCGCCATATTTTGTTTCAGGTACTCCCGCTCGTGGCTGTGACCGAATGCCTCTGAGCTTATGGCTGAGCTTTCTGAAAGTGGGCTGCCCCCCAAGAAGGTTTCCCGCCGATTTGAAATCCAGAAACAACAGTCACGAAACAGCTCAGCGTGTTCGCCGTTGGCATAGACTGGTAATTCTTGAGGGTTTGAATTTTTGAATAATCTAAATGACGCATTATGGCAAAATGAATGATAGCTTTAAGGGCCTATTCCTTTACCGGATTAAAGGCTTAATTATAATCGGACTAAGCGGTTTAAAAATGCTGAAAAATACCATTCCAAAACCTGCGGATTAAACGGACTTAACTTTTAGCGCGCTGGTTTTTAATCGAACTAAACGGACTTAACTATGCACGCTAATAAGCGTGCATGTTAAATCCGTTTAGTCCAGTGGTAGTTTTGGAATGGGGTCAGACTAAAATTAAGCCGCTGACTTATTTTAATTCCTGTAGTCCGTTTAACCCGATTGGAATTTCCAAAACCTCGGACTAAAATAAGTAAAGTCGGCAGTCCGTTTAATCCGGTAAAGGAATTGGTCCTAAGCTCCATTTTTATGTATCATCACCAACTGAAAGATTTACTGAATAATGCTAAACTTTAGTAGAAAAGCTAAAAGTATATATATAAAAATCCCCGTGTTATGGATGTAGCTGCATTTAAGGCTACCCCAACCGCTTATGAACAATGTTAAACAAATGAGGCCTCCGTAAGGCTCGATTCATACTTACAACCGTCTGTCCGTTCTGCCGACAAAATGACGAAATAATGACGTCACATGCTCTGCCTGATCCACTGCACTAGGCTGCTAGTGACGTCATTCTGCCGGCTGAACGGACATACGGAAGCAAGTATGAATCGAGCTTAAGCTGTTAGTATATTGAGTGTGGACTTTCAGCTGATGACTTTATGACCCTCCCCCATTGTACGCAGATCAGAGGGGTTGATTCAGTTGCTAATACATGAAAAACGTTGTTAGTGATAAGTTATTAGAAACACTAACAGATTGTTATAAATAGTTTCTTCGCTTCGTTCCCCACCAAGGCACAAGGTTGCAGTTTGAGTAAAATTGGATCATCAACTAAATTATAAATAAAATTAGAAGGAATCTTGTTAGGTTTTAACAGTTTGACTGCAGAATTGTTACAATGTCATCCAGATAGGAGATTAGGAATACCATTGTCTAAATTGGCTATCTGTCATTTTTGCGTGGTTTACAATTTCAACTTGAAACGTGAAATTGATTATTCTTTATTTCAGATCGATAAATTGAATAAAATTGATGAATGTCGCAGCTATGTTTATCCCTACTGTCCGCAATGGGACGGCTATCTTTGGTCTGCCCCCCGAACTCGCGAAGAATGCTTGTTTTATTGTTATTCGTTTGATGAACTGAGAGACATTATCAAATAAATTTTGTTTATTAAAGTTGTTACTTTGAGTCAATTTTATCATTAAACAGCATAGGTTTTAGCTTTCTTCGACTGATAAATAAGTACTTATGGGAGAAATGGAGACTGACTAGAGCAATATAAACTGTGTCTAATAGGGGGCTGTGGCTGTCTACTGTCTAGACGAGAAGGCGGCAGTTTCCATCTACAACATGGTAAAATGGGTTCCGCATACGCAAGTATGCAGCGGTACGTAAGTTTAGATCACACAACACACATATGCACGCAGGTCAAAATTCCCAATTATTTCTGTGGCGCTTTGGTGCCACTTCCCTGCACGCGCTCATCATTCAGGTGCATAAAAATAGGTTTGATCGTGATAGAAAGACCATGGATAATGACTTAAAATCGACCCAAAATCGGCTATAGTACATATACCTAGTACGTACACACCTACGTGCGGTCAATATGCACTGAGTACGTACGCACCAGTTATAAACTGATATAATTTTTATATTTTGCAATAATGTTTCATCGTAATTTTTTATAATTGTACCCGTTTAAATCAGGCATTAGCTCCGCCACTTATAAAAACATCGAAATAGCCTCAGGCCTCGGTCTAAACCTAAAGGTCAACATGACACAAGAGAACAATGAGTGACTTCAAACAGGCAGGTCTGTACTTAATATACTAGGGGACTTTGTGGACAAATGTGTTGGTGTGTAAGTCTATACTATAGCCTTAAAATCATTATATGACTACGAATCCCCGGGTATATGTGATTTTAAATAATTACCGTGCCGTACAATGCCGTGCGGTACAAGTACTTGTACGCACGCTGGACTGAAGCGTGCAGAATATTAATAATATTTTGCTATGCTTCGGAAATATTTGTAAGAAGTATGGTCGGTCAGGGGCCGCAGGTTTTGCATCATAACTTAACATAAAGCCTACAAAATTTGTAAGTGTGACTATGCCGAACAAAAGGACGCGGTCGGGTTGAGTCATAAAGCAGTCAAACGGCAGCAAGACCACAAGCAAGGGAACAAGAATGCAGTCTGTCAGAATGCAGACAAAGACTGTTGGCACAACCCGAAGCCGGCGCAACCCCTCAAAAAGCATGCCGCTTCTAAGCCACTTTTTCGAACGCCAGGATTGCCCTTTATCGAGCAAGTTTTGTACAAGTTTTTCTAACGATGCATTTAAAAACTGAAAACTATCAATAAATTTCAAATTCCAACTAATGTTCATTTCTGGACATCTGCAACGCAAAGTAATTGTGAGAAAATCATCCATAGCTTTAGGTATTGCAAACAATTCAATGGAGTTTTCATTTGCAAAACATCCCATTTGATCAAGAAGTAAATGTGCGTCGTACCGTCGCTAGTTATGTATCACAACCACAACGTCTCTGTTGGGTCTATAATTTATGCTACAAATATTATGACTGGCTCCTCTATATTGACCGCAAATATGACAATGATCTGCAACCCTGTCATTGTCTAGCAAAAAACTTCTGCAAATGTTGCAATTAGATTTGTGCTAAACTGTAATGCATCTTGCTTACTCATACGCATAGATCTTTGTAAATTGTAGATAAATTGTTGGTATGTATTTCCGAGTTGTAATGTAACAAATGATGGAGGAAGTGCTTTACCGCATTATCACTACGTATGTGTATGTGCTTTACACATACACATCGTTTGCGTATTGCTGATCGTAGCAACAACCAAATGTTTCCAACAGACCATAACTGCAGGATAAATGACGCTGAAGTTTGTGTGTGAATGAATTTTGTGGATTTGGAATGCAAGAATTTAGAGGTTTTATTATGCACTCAAAGTCTGCATTTATAATATATGGTTGACGAAGCATTTTATGATAGTTGGTGAAGCGAAGCCATTTTTCACCTTCATTTGGCATGGAAATTGTGTTCAAATCAAGATTATCACAGCGTTTCATATGTTCATAACGTTTCATCTTAGGGGTAAATACGTTTTTCCTGTAATAGGCTGTGTTTTCACCGAGAAATGCTGTAAATTGAGATCATCAATTTTTTGCATGGTCCAGCCAGATCCTCTCTCTATATAGTCCTCGATGTGTTTGTTGAGACTTTTGAAGGCATCCAAAATACTAACATCAATCTGATCAAACGATGACACTTGCCTGGTTTTGCTGTGAAAATAGCAGGATATGGTTTCTTCCGCATCAGTAGCTTTTTCAAAAATAAATTTTAAAACCAAGTCAATCTTGAACATGGAGAGTTCGTCAAGGGAAGAAGTTATCAAATCTAGGAGTGGTTTCGCCGCGCATTTATACAACATCCACAGGTTTTCAAATTTTTCATTACATTCGAGCTTCAAACAGCTAACGTTATGGTAGCGCTGAGACTGATGATTGACGAAAGTAACCATGTGTTGTCCGGGATAGGAAGCTGTTGATTTGAGTTCGTCATTTGAGGTAGATGCTTCAAATGGATTAACAGGATTTGCTGGAGCTGTTTGGAATGGAGATGCGAAATTGTTTATGTTTATTAAGAGCATAGCGCCTTTTGAAATATCGAGAGCAAAATTCACACTGATGTTTTGAAAAATTATCATGAACTTCATGTTGATGACGTTAAAGATTATTTTTTCGAGTGAAACTTTTATCACAAAAAGAACAAGAAAACGCAACCATTCTGGATGAAAGTTAAATCAAGACTGATAGCAAACAAAGAAAACCTTCCTATTTATACTCTTTTGTCACGTGACAGTGACGTAAATCCCATCTTTATACTACTTGGCACGTCTTTACAGCTGCTGTACTTATCAAAAATCCAGATACTCAAGCGGCCTAGCTTGGGTATTTTGCTCGTGAAATTACATTTTACGCGCTCTCTACATTAGATCATACACTTCGTATGACAATTTATAGTTTTGCGTCAAAAAGTAATTTGTAAGGAGCTTCACGTGCAATTAAAATGTCTATCACGCAAATTTCACGTGCTCAATATATAAATATATATTCAGGTGCTATTCACGTTCCAAGTGTAGCTGCACATGAAATTCACGTGCTAAATATATATTCACGTGAAAACCAGGTGATAATTTAGATTCATGTAAAATTCATGTGGTAATTTTAGATTCACGTAAAATTCACGACCTAAATATATGTTCACGTGAAAACCAGGTGCTATTTTTTAGATTCACGTGAAATTCATGTGCTAATTTCAGATTCACGTGAAATTCACGTTCTAAATTAAGATTCACGTGAAATTCACGTGCTATTCACGTTACAAATATAGCTTCATGTGAAACTCACGTGCTGAATATATATTCATGTGCTTTTTACGTTCCAACTATAGCTGCACGTGAAATTCACGTGCTAAATTTAGATTCACGTGCTATTCACGTTCTAAATTTAGATTCAACTGAAATTGAAATTCATGTGCTAAATATTTTTTCACCTGACAACCCGGTGCTATTTTTAGATTTAGGTGCTAAATATTTTCTTAAGTTTACGTGCAGTTCAAGTGCTAAAACGAAATTCACTTGAATTTAGTATGTTATATTTAGATTCACGTGAAGTTATATTTAGAGAAGCTATATTTAGATCTATGTGAAGTTTACAAGCTAAATACAAATTTTGGTGAAAATATTATGCTATGTCTAGCTTAACGTGACATTTAAAATTTTATCGTCAGTATGACTACGTAAGTCGTCTTTGTAAAAGATCCAATGAAATTTGATTAATTAAACAAAATTTTGGAATAATTGGAAATTATAACATTATTAAACTGGAACGAACAAGTCTAAATTCGCTTACTTCAAAAAAAACCCACATATCACTCAAAATAGTACTGAAAAATTTGTAATTAATCAGTACCTAATCAATTCATACATGTTGATGTCTTAACCTAATTACAATAAATAAATTTAAATAAAACTTACTTCAACTGATTACTGACAAAAATAAAATTAATGGCACAGATGGAGTGATCGTAGATTGCACAAATCTGAAACAAAATATAATTTATTTAAAACAACATATAGGATACTAAAACATTAAAAAACTACGTATCACGCAAAATTATACTGAATAATTTGTAAATAATCAGCACTTAATCAGCTCTTAGATTTCAAAGTCTTAACCTAATTAAAAAAAATTTTAATAAAACTTACTTCAGCCGATTACTGACAAAATTCAATTAAATTCAATTAATGGCACAGCAGGGTTGGTCGTAGGTTAAATTGCACAAACCTGAAACAAAATATAGTTTATTTAAAACAACATACTCAATGCTAAAAACATTAAAAAAAACTACGTATCAGGCAAAATTATACTGAATAATTTGTAAATAATCCGCACTTAATCAGCTCATACATTTCAAAGTCTTAACCTTATTACAATAAAAAATTTAAATAAAACTTACTTCAACTGGTTACTGGCAAAATTCAAATAATGACACAGCAGGGTTGGTAGTAGGTTAGATTGCACAAACCTGAAACAAAATATAGTTTATTTAAAACAACATATTCAATGATAACAACATCAAAAAACTACGTACAGGCAAAATTATATTGAATAATTTGTAATTAATCAGCTCTTAATCAATTCATACATTTCAAATAATGAAATGCTAGAATTTATCATACCCCCTCCCTGAACGCTATGCAAACGAGTGTAACTTCGCTCATATAGCTTTTGTGACGTTAAGCTTATAAAATTAAATTAAATTCATACATTTCAAGTCAAAACATTATTACAATAAAAAATTTAAATAAAACTTACATTAAATAATAACTAACAATATTAAATTAATAGCGCCAGGAACTTGAATCGATGCAAGGTCAAGTACAGCAAATAAATGCAACAAGGAAAACGCAAAGTGAAAAACTAGGGAACCCACGGACCCAACAAGGTAAAACAAAACCAGGCAACGTAATGCAAAGCACGTCAGCGTAAGTTAGGCTAGGTGCAGCAACAACAGCTGATGGTGAAAAAAATAGTGCAAGCAAAAACAAAACCTACGGAAGCCACTGTAAAAGCAATAAAAAATGTGTTATTCGTTAGCTACAGTACAGATCAGAATTAACTTAAAGTGAAGCCGGATTCGGCTTCACTTTTGACCGGCTTCAGTTGGAAGTGAAGCCGGCTTCACTTCAATTCGGCTTCAGTTTTAAGTGATTGCATATTAATTTAATGAAGCATTTGTTGAAGTTATGGAAACAGCTGCTTCTTATTGCAGAGTAGGGGGCAGGGAGGGGCCAAAAAGTTGTCTGCACAAGCATCCGTACCGTATAATACATTAAAATAACAATAAGAAGTTTCTACGAATTCAAAAGATTTTAAAATAAGATAATCTACCAAACAATTCTTATATTTTTATATATATAAAGTGTAAGTATTAGACATAATTCGAGTGGATAAATTTGAATAAACTTAATTTACAATGGCTAGATAGGTATATCTGAAGTTCTTAACAGACTGAATTTGCTAACTCTTGAATAAAATTCACAAACTCTACATGAAAAAATCAATAGAGAATAGTCAAATTACGTGATTTGTGCACAAAAATGTCACTTTCTCAACGTAGAAATGACTTATCAACTATATCAAAAAAACGGGCGGGGATATTATGTCAGTGCAGAACTGCAAAAAGTTTAGTAGTTGTTGGCTGATCTTGAGTTTCATAACTGTGGCGCAAAAATTAATCAAAAAAACCGCAGATGGGGTGTATTCAAATGATTGCAGCAGTAAAATTGCAAAAGATAATCTGCTTTTAAATATAGGTTTTTTAAAGCTAGAAGGTGTAAAAAAATGTAAAAAAGACCGCTCTAGTTTTTGTTGAGGTTAAGTGCAGTTATTGTAGTTTAAAAAAACACCTAAAAACGCAATTACCCCCTTAAATAATATGAAAAGTTTTGTTTGATCAATTGAGCATAGTCAGTGATGATTCATTGGCCAGTTTCAGTTTGCGTTTTCATATACATATATTTTATAATACAGAAATTTTAAAACTAATTTAATTAAACATGTATGTACGAGTTCTCTTCTAGCCCCTCCTTTTAATTGACTTCTCTTACCTCACACCGCGTGCCGCTAATTTTCTTTCTCGAAATTTTGACTATGGAAACATTTACACTAGACAGCAAAACTAAGCACACACGCACACACACAGGCACACACACTCACACACTACGTATATAATAAAGAGGTCTAAGGTCATGAGGGTCAGCAAATAGCATCAGCTGTTTTGACACTAGGACACTACCCACATTGCTGCCAGTTGCCACCAATCATAAATGTTCATTAAAGCCAGCAAAGTTGAAAATTGAGCGAAATAACTTTAAGTCAAGGTAAATTAAAGCCAAGCTGCCATGGAAATTTGAGGGCTTTTCTTTTAACAAATAATAGATTTGGCTTTATCGTTAATTAATTAATTAATTAGGTAGGTTAATTAATCGTAGAATATATAGCTTCAGTTTTAATTTTAAAAACAATTGAAATTGTTGAATTATCAAAAAATATTGTTTTCCATAATATATGTAAACGCAATACTTGCCTATATTATAAAAAACTATAAAACTTGTCTAAAAAAAGATGTCGACGGGTCATTAATTAAATGTTTATAAAATGTGAAATTCCACAAACTATTCCGGTTAAAACTAAACTTTTACCCCCCCTTCAAATGCTTTTGCATAGCCAAGGTGTTAGTTAAAACAGCTGACGTCGTCAGTCTAATAAACGCCTTCAATTCGCCCAAACGAAGCCGAAATTCCAAGTCCAACTGAAGCCGAAGAAAAGTGAAGCCGGATTCATTTCAGAGTGAAGCCGCTCAAAAGTGAAGCCGAAGCCGGCTTCACTTTAAGTTAATTCTGATCCGTACTGTACGTAAGCAAAACATTCTAATAAATGTAAAAACTTTAAAAAATTCACTTACACTACAAAATATAGTAACACAAAATTATATAAAAATTGGCAAAAATATGATAAATGTGAAAATATGTAAAAAGTTAATTAAAGAAACCATAGCTGTGTTAATTATTTACGGCTGATAACATAAAAATTAACATAAACATACCCGCACTAGCTTTTGAAATGCTATCTCCTTGTCAGGAAACAAGGTTATATCAGGAACTGACATAAACTTATGATAAATATAGGCTCCTAGCGTCGTATTTCGTGGCTTAGAAGCGGAGGCTTTTTTGGAGAAGTAGCTCCATAAGGCCTAAATTTAGGTGAAAAAGACACGTAAAGATAGGTTACTGGCGTAGTCCAAGGTGGCGTAGAAAGTATATACTTTTTAGGGGAAGTTGCTCCAAAACTGCAAAAATATGGAGTCAAAAACACACGTTAAAGATAGGCTCCTGGCGTTCGAAAAAGTGGCTTAGAAGCGGCATGCTTTTTGAAGGGTCGTTCCAAATCGCTAAAAATGGAGCTAAAAACACACGTTAAAGATAGGCTCCTGGCTTGAGAACCGTGTCAAAAATGACACAAATTTCAAAACGTGTACACGTTTTGAAAACACGATTTGCCAACGTGAGTAGTATTTGGCGTCTGTTTGGGAATACAAACCCTCATACTTTTCAAAAGTGAGGGTTTGTATTCCTAAACAGACGCCAGTGCACAGGGTTTGTGTTCCTAAACAGACGCAAGATGATTTAGTATTTTCAATGTGACAAATGGAATTTATTTAGTTGAAATGATATTGGCAAAGTAACATCTACAATAAGATAGTAGATTACATTAAAATTTAAAATCTACAATTACAATTACATTTGACTATTCATACATTATGTCAAATCAAATATTCACAACATCAACTGGAAGTAAATTGCATATATTGTATTTATGTACGTTTACGATAGCCCAAAATTTCTCGTACTCGGTTGGGACGATTACTATTAAACGGTTCTGATACTTTAGCGGAAACGTTTTTGTAGTAGTAGTTGTTGTTGTTGTTGTGACTGTTGTTGTTGTTGGTATTGTTGTTGCTGTCCTTGTTGTTGTTGTTGTCCTTGTTGTTGTCCTTGTTGTTGCTGTTGTTGTCGTTGTTGCTGTTGCTGCTACTGTTGCAGTCGTCGTTGTTGTTTCTATTGCTATTCCACTTCCAGTCAACTGCGGGAACACATAACCAACGGTTTGGTCCAATTTGAAGAAGCCCGTCGGTATCCACGTCAGAATCTGATTCAGATCCTGACCGTGCTGTGCGCTCAGGTTGCTTCGGTGGCAATCCTAATTGTTTACGCGTATTTCGGCGCTGTTGGCGCCTGCGTCTTGCTGCCCTTTTCCGCTCTTCTTTTGTTGGTATGTCCCTAAACAAACTTGCATAATAGTTATTTTTACGACCGGAATCAAACAATCAGCTAGAAAGCACAATTGCCCCCGTTTAAATCTGACAGTTCCGAAGTAATTAATAATAATAACACTAATGCGACACTTTACACACCCAACTACGATTTCTTTCTGTCTTCAGTTTTCAAAACTTATACCATTAGGTCACAAATATGGCACAAAATTTTCACTCAGAATAATCCTATATAATAATCCTATTTGAAAATACAGCAAACTATCCCTACGATCGTATAAGAATGCTTCAACGGTATCACATTTACAATTTTAATCAAATATATGCTTTTTGAAAAAATGACAAAATATTTTCAGAAGCTGGGGCTTGAACCCAGTACATCTAAATTAGCAGTCTAGCGCTCTACCATCTAAGCGACTTCTGCTGTGCATATTTTGTTTTTATCATCTATAAATACAGCAACTTCACAGCTCAATGTGGAACAGTATGGCAGTTTCATTTTACGCTTCAGTTAAAGCTGTAACTTTTAGTACAGTGTGCAGGAGGTGTTAAGCCCTGTTCACACTTGTCTTTGTCCTTGTCCATTTGTTTTGTTCCTAAGCAATTCCAGAATTCGAAGAACTGTGCTTAGCGAAAAGCTATAATTGTTTTTTGAATGAATAATATGTAAAATTGTGTGAAGCTAAAATAAATGACAACCAATGTGTAATTTTTTTATAGTAGCTGATAAAATTTTGTACTTTCCCCCGGCTCTTATCAAGTACACTTACTATTATGTCAGACCAAGCGACGCTGAATTAAATATAAGATGCAGTAATTCATATTCACTAAACATACTTTTTGAAATAAAGAAACATATTTTTTAAAAAACATGAACAAAAAGAAAATTGCAGCAGCTTGGGTTCGACGCGGCCAAGTTTTGGTTTGCGTTTAGGGTTAATTTGGTTTAGTTTGGTTAAGTTTTAGACTAGTTATCTAATTTTCAAATAGACGGGTTTATACTTTATAGTCTTTATTTATACTGCAGAAATTAGTATAAAATTGCGTGCATATGTATGTAAGGTTTGAGCAAACAATTTTTTGAAAGACACTTACCGTAAAACAGACAATTCGCAGGGACTAGACATTCCGCTGGCTTGATGCATGTTCAAAAAAATTACAAAGTTCTGATGTGTCAGTCGTAGGTGTAGAAGTAACAGTTCAAGTAGTAGGTTGTAAAATAGAAAATTAAGCAAGTTTGTAAATCCTGGTCTTGTCTTTGCTTAAATAGACCAATTTATCAGTTGTCAGAATCTTTCAGGCCCTGGAATTCGAACTTATTTTGGTGAAAATTTGCTGACAATGCAAACTAAAAAGTTTCAAAATAAAATACAAGATCAGCAAATTTTCATCAAAATAAGTTCGAATTCCAGAGTCTGAAAGATTATGACAACTGATAAATTGGTCTATTTAAGCTCAGACAAGACCAGGACTTACACACTTTCTTAGACTGTTACTACTCTACACTTGTGGCTTGTGACACATCAGGATTTTGTATTTTTTTTGACATACATACTGCCAACGAAATGTCTAGTTATTGCGGATTATTTGTTTCAAGGTAAGTGTCTTTCAACTTAAAACTTTACTTTTTATGCTCAAAACCTACATATGTACGTAGTTTCAGACTGACATCTGCAGTATTTATGAAGACTATGAAGCATAAACCGATCTATTTCAAAATTATATACATAACTAGTCTCAATCTTAGCCAAACTAAACCAGATTAACCCGAAGACCAAAACTTGGCCGCGTCGATTCATTTTACCTTTTCGGACAACAACAACAACAAGGACAGCAACAACAATACCAACAACAACAACAGTCACAACAACAACAACAACTACTACTACAAAAACGTTTCCGCTAAAGTATCAGAACCGTTTAATAGTAATCGTCCCAACCGGTACGAGAAATTTTGGCTATCGTAAACGTACATAAATAAAATATATGCAATTTACTTCCAATTGATGTTGTGAATATTTGATTTGACATAATGTATGAATAGTCAAATGTAATTGTAATTGTAGATTTTAAATTTTAATGTAATCTTCTATCTTATTGTAGATGTTATTTTGCCAATATCATTTCAACTAAATAAATTCCATTTGTCACATTGAAAATACTAAATCATCTTGCGTCTGTTTAGGAACACAAACCCTGTGCACTGGCGTCTGTTTGGGAATACAAACCCTCACTTTTGAAAAGTATGAGGG
>JASANF010011290.1:0-16593 GCA_030248245.1 Trissonchulus sp. WLG1_4
ATATTAGGGATGGAAGTCTCGGTCTTGGTCTCGGTCTCGGTCTCGGTCAAAACCCGAGACTAGCCCAGTCTCGGTCTCGGTCTCGGTCTCGGTAGTCGAAAAGTCTCGGTTTGTACCCGGTCTCGGTTTTTCAAATCTGTGAAAATTTTTCCTGTGGTCCCCCCTTTGGTTTATGTTTTTGGCAGGAAATTTTTTTCGGAAATGTTCATTTCACCAAAATTTCACACCAGAGGTCAATTTTTTCCGAAAAGAACTTTACCGTGGTTGTTTAGTTTATCAGTAAACACAGTACATACACAAAAATGTACGTTTATGATTCGGTTTCTTATTTCATATTATCTTTCAAGTCTGTCTGTATAATTATTATTATATTTTATTCTTTAGTATTGTTTTACATTGGTAATTCCAATACAATCGGAGCTATTTTTAACTAAATTAGAGCCAAACAGTGTCAAAATTTGCTATTTTCTGGCAAGAACAAGGACAAATTGCGTCTGTTTTGGAACAGGGGTCAAAATTTCACAATATTTAAGAGGACATGGTCCCACAGTCCCACACAAACGGGAGAAAGAACCAGCAATGTAACCAAAATTGTCATGATGTAGCTGTTATTTATACATAAGGTGTCTGACCATGATTTTGTAATATTACCTACCTAAAAACATGGTAAAAAATGGCAAAAAATGACCCAAAGTCTCGGTTTTGGCGGTCTCGGAATTTGGTCTCGGTCTCGGTAGTCTCGGTTTCGTGGTCTCGGTCTCGGTCTCGGTCTCGGAAAAAAAACCGAGACTCCCATCCCTGAATATATATATATATATATATATATATATATATATATATATATATATATATATATATATATATATATATATATATATATATATATATATATATATATATATATATATATATATATATATATATATATATATATATATATATACAATATAGGAGCAGATTCGGTTTAGGGGCTATAAAAATTCAAACTTACTCAAATTTTTTCTACGCGAAAACATATTGTTAGCTATATAAACCGGGGGGCAGCTGATGCCTACCAGACGTGAGCACTACATATGTATATAAGTCCCATAAAAGTTATGCTAATTGGTCCCCCTGTTACGCTCTTGTGCCGAAGCGACAGGGCTCTTATTTTTTATTTTCTTATTTTTATTTTGTATATACTAATGCATGATGTATACTTCTGTAGGGTGCTTGCACTTAACCAAAACTCTGAAATTGCACGCTTGCACTGAACCCTGTCCTGCATACGGCCCAAGAGTACGCAGAAGGCCAGCATAGGGGCACAATAACACGTGTTTTAGTAGCTTGTTTATGAAAAATTATGAAAAGTCAAAAAATGGGAAAATTTTGTCACTCTGGAATTTTTGAAAATGCAAAATTTTGAAATTTTATACAAAAATGCTACAGGCCTCAAAACTGCACAGAAATTGATGTGGTAAGTCAGTTTGAGATGCGCTTTCCACCTACATACTTGAAAAAGTCCTATAATCAAATCGAATTTATTTACTCGGTGCCACAACGCATACCGAGCTACGATGCAAAGAAGGGCACACTGTTTGCTAACATGCACCGCAATCATAAAACAAATTAGTCACAAAAGGAAAAACAAGTCATAAAAAGCAGACAAATAAAAAATTTCACAAAAAAACAGTAAACACACAAAGCAATTAGCAAACGAAATCGGCAATCCTAACATAGGTCATACTTGAGAAAAGCGCTAAAATCAAGGTTACAATGGACTATGTCACATGGCAAGCTATTCCTAACGGGTACCACACGGCTAGTAAAGTACGACATGCGAGCGTTGGAGCAAAATTTCGCCCTCACAAGTGCCATAGAATTTCGTCTTGAACTGCGAGGTGTAGGAACGAACTAGAAAAAATCATCAAAACTGAATCCGTCCATATTTTTTACAATTTTAAAACACTGGATTAGGTCAGCAACTAATCTACGTCGTTCAAGTGTGCAGTAGCGTACCCAGGATTTCGCGAAGGGGGGGGCTGAACTGATGGTCGACGACCGGGGGGGGGGGGGTGAAAGGGTGAAAACGCACACGCAGTCCGCGGCAGTCTGCAGAAAGTTCAGTTTTTTAAAATTTTTTTCATTGATGATGATTTCATTGATATTGCAAAAAAGTTTTATTTACGCAACATGTCGTGCAATCATAGTGGTTGCAGGGGTCTGGGGGCGGCAGCCCCCAGAAGCTGGAGCTTTTTTAGAATTTTGAAATAAATTTTGCATTGAAAAACCATTTCTAAGCAACAGTTGTTGTGAAATCATAGTGGTTGCAGGGGTCTGGGGGCGGCAGCCCCCAGAAGCTGGAGCTTTTTTAGAATTTTGAAATAAATTTTGCATTGAAAAACCATTTCTAAGCAACAGTTGTTGTGAAATCATAGTGGTTGCAGGGGTCTGGGGGCGGCAGCCCCCAGAAGCTATAAAATTTTTTTAATGATTTCATTGATATTGCAAAAAAGTTTTATTTACGCAACATGTCGTGCAATCATAGTGGTTGCAGGGGTCTGGGGGCGGCAGCCCCCAGAAGCTGGAGCTTTTTTAGAATTTTGAAATAAATTTTGCATTGAAAAACCATTTCTAAGCAACAGTTGTTGTGAAATCATAGTGGTTGCAGGGGTCTGGGGGCGGCAGCCCCCAGAAGCTAAAGCTTTTTTAGAATTTTGAAATAAAATTTGCATTGAAAAACCAATTCTAAAAGCAACACTTGTCGTGAAATCATAGTTGTAGCAGCGGTCTGTTCAGAGTCAGATTTTGTTATGTCAAATATTTCAAACTTTTAACCTATTTAGATAAAAAAAGCACAAAAAATCGGCCCATGGGGGGACTAGCAAACCTGAAAAATACGTTGTATACAGGAAAAAATTGAAGAAAAACCATGGGTGACAAGGGCTGTCCTTAGACGTTCGTCCTCCACTCCACCCACCACACGGTTTTTAATTAAAAGCCACACAAAATATCTAACTAAATACCAATAATAGTTGTCAGCATTACTCATTATTAATGCACCATAGCAAATATAAGTCATGTATATACATTAGAGCAGTAATGAATTAGGGGCGAGATCCCCTCGAAAGAAAATTTTGGAAAATTTTTGAAATTTCAGTGTAATTTTAGTCAATTGGGAACATGCCGGGAAATTTTTTTCAGCGGTGTCATAAAACCAAAGAAGACCACAGGAAAAAAAGTGAAAAAAGGGGGGGGCTGAAATCGCGAAGGGGGGGGCTGAAATCGCGAAGGGGGGGGCTGATGTCCCCCTAGCCCCCCTCCTGGGTACGCCACTGCAAGTGTGTCAAGCCCTAAGGACTGAAGGTGTTCACTGTAGGTATAATTTCTAATCTCAGGTATACGCTCAAACCTGCAGCGCAGCAGGACTCTGTTTTTCTGAAATTTCAACTGAGTTAAACCAATGGTTTAAGAAAATCTACGAAATTCGTAACGAATCATTCGATATTTCGTAATGAAATTACTTGCAAATCATGCAAAACGTACGTAAAACCAATAGTTTAGTAAAACCACTTTTGTGAAATCCACCCATAAAATTTCGAAACTTAATCATGCTCGTAATCATAAAAAACGCCAGAGCCTTAGCTCTTAGTCAGCCTGGACAGAAATGCACTAAAACCGTTTATCAACGGTATAATCAAAAGCTGGGTAAGAACCCCAGCTAGTTGCCGCTTGGGCAACCTTGGACAAATAACAGGTTGAAGGCATGAGGCGGCCCTTGTGTGAAGATAAACTGCGAAAGTAAAATGATTGCTAATTGCAGTCATCCAATTCTGCACTCTGCAGGCGGTAGTTGAAGCATTTACAAGTATTAAATACACATACACGCACATAGCACACAAGGAACACATAATATGAACAACTTTGGGCATGCTGAAACAGGCTTGGCTGGCAGCACAGGAAAAGTATATAGCCATGATTCAATATGGGCTGCACAGAACGTATGTGTGGAAGAAATAGTGCGCGCTAAGCCTGCAGTAACAAGCCAATCCCGCATCACCATGCGGTACGCGACTGGAATAGTGAGAGGCCTAGCAACAGCCTGATAAATCTTCGCTAGATGAATTTGTGAATAGAGCTCGCATTGCGTATATGCGTAGTTTGGGGTTTCTGGTTTTTGGGACATGGCTTTCAGCAGTATATGAGTAACATGCATGCTTAAAGGGGTATGATACTTGTATTTACACTCAAAAGATAAAATTTCAAGGAAGTAATATTCAAAATACGGAGTATTAAGGTTTAAATAAACACGTATTAAAAGTATTAATCAATGAGAGCCAGGACATTTTCTTGCCAAAATTTACGAGTGTGATAACATTTTTTACATACTAAAAGATACCAAGCGTGAAAAATAAAGCTGCTAATTTCATTTCTTCGGTGTAGGTGTTTGTTTTGATTGCAAAGTTTGTGATAAATAAGAACTGAAAAGATAACGGGTGACAACTGACAAAGGGCTAATGACTGAAGACATCACATGACCCCAATACTGTGGAAAAAAGTTCCCTGTTCGTCGGCGTACGACGAGCTTCATCAGTCGCGAAAAGTGACCAAGGTTAGCCGGAGAGCCCCTCCCGAGTCCCGACCCAGCCTAAATGTATCAGAAACAATAACAAACTTCATATCTGCAGTCTGCAGTCTGAAGTCTGCACTGCACCGAGTAAGACTTTATTGTAAATTGTAATGAACCCTTCCTAATTTGTAAGCGAAGGTCAGCTCTTGGGGGTAATTAAATTAGAAGAGATTTTTAATGCTTATGTGGTAGGTTTTAGTTACTTCAAAAAAACCTAAACATCGAACCTTCTGCAGCTGATAAAATTAAATTGGTTTTTTACCATGGTGATTCAAACTTTTGCTTTATTATAAAACTCCTAATCGCGACTACCGAGTACCGCCACTATTAGTAAATTATCTAGAGTATATAAGTCTGTTAGTATCGTTTTTCTGTTGCAATCTTAGATTAAGTGGTCGGTTAGCCTCAGGGCTTGCTGACATCATTCTTCCTCGAAGCTGCGGTGAAAGACGGCTGTTTGCGGCTCTACTTTGATTTCTGGCTTCTGCCGTCCCCTTCTTGTTTTTGCGGTCGCTGCGGTCCCGGCGTTTCCCAGAAAGCGTAGACTGGGTCTTCTCGGCCGACTTGGCACCCTTCCGCTTTTGCCGCACATACACAAAGTAGACTGCGGCCGCAATGCCGACCACCAAGACGATTGCCAAAACGACCAGGCACACCTGCCACCACTTCACGCCACTCGCTTCCTTTTCCTCCGCGGCTTTGCTTGTAGTCTGTTCGCGCACTGGTGTTGTCGATTGGACTGGGATCGACATAGAACAGGCCACAGGCCTGGCAGTACCAGCAGGGTAGTCGAGGTCAATGTGAAGTTTGTCTGATCCTGCTAGGTATTTGCAAAGGGTGGTAACGCCTAGGACAGTCTTGGTTACAGGTTACAGTGATCCACTTGCCATTGATCTTGACATCAATTTCATCGCCTCCCTCTTTAACATACATTTTAAACCGACCTTTTTACAGCCTCAGCCGCCGCGTATATACTATATTATATCATACCTTGAAATAACAGTGCAATAACTAACGACAATAACTAAGCGCACGCTGCTAGATTCACAGCGTGCCGTATAAGTTAGTTATAGCACTGCTGTAGGCGTGCATCTTAGTTATTGCACTGTTATTTCAAAACAGTTATAACATAAGTACATTATAATACTTTGTAGCGTGCACTCAGCATTATTTGCACTGGCACGTGAAGCCCGCGTGCATAAACACGTAACAGTGCGTATAAATTACTGAGTGCACTCTACATCGTGCTATAACCTACACTTACAACATGTCAATTTAGCACGTATCTGTTTCTCACTGTGTGATCTTGCACTGTCAAACTGCTAGGTCGCAAAAATGCATTGTATGTGTGTGCGTGTGTGTTCATGTTACGTGTTAATCTTAGATCTCAGCCTTCAAGGCATAATGAATACGTACACATTCGAATACACTTATTTACAATGTCTGTGAAGTGGTAGCGAATTTCGCATACAGATGACAAATATGACGAAACGTGTCACAACTCACAACTAGGTTTCATAGATTGTTTATCAGAGCGTCGAAAGTCGAAACTAGGTGTCTTTGAAGTTTGAAAGCACACCACGTCTTGGTGAAGCGATGTCAGCGGTTGAACTACCTACTATCGTTATTTTAATAATTAATATTAATATTAAAAGTCGTTATTAAAAGTACTTTTAATATTAATTATTTTATTAATATTAATATTAAAAAAATTGAGCCGCTCTATTTATATTAGCCTAATATTTAATTAAAAATAAATTAGGGCGGCTATTTATGTTAATATTAAAATTAAAAATAATTTGGGTACACTATTTATATTAATGTTAATATTAAAAGTTTTTGGCACTACTAATATTAAAATAGCTATTATTTTTAATAGTATTTTTAATAGTGCTTGAATAGGCAGTCGTTTAGCCGGTTATCATGTAATGACAAGAAACTTTACTTATAAGTTCACTGGAAATTGTGTGTTTTCTATGTTTTATTGACCCTTAGCGTGAAAATTAAATTCATATTTATATTAATATTAAAATTAATATTAAAAAAATTTTAAGCTTCTATTTATATTAATATTAAAAATAAAATCAGAAACACTATTTATATTAATATATATTAATATTAAAAGAAATTTGACTGGCTATTTATATTAATATTAAAATTAAAATATAATCGCGCTTCTAATAATATTAATATTTATATTAAAATTTTTTTGGGGTCTTCTATTTATATTAATATTAATATTAAAAGTCCAGAGCACTATTAAAATAACGGCACTGCCTACTTTGGTAGCGGCCATTACGCAACCCATGATGAGTTTGCGTTACCACACACAACATGCTGTTTCCGAGACGAGGTTAGACCCGAATTTACAGAACTGAAACCATTATCGTGAATGGCGTTTACAATGCTGTTTCTCAACTTGAACAACTGGTGGTGTTCTTTTCAGACAAAATGAGCAAATTTCTTTTCAAATGGAACAAAAGTATGTAACTTGTGACTGTCTGGATTTGCAATTGTAATCCGAGGCGACGGGCGAAGACATTCGCATAGCTCGTTTTCGATGATATTTTTATGACAACACGACAGTTTCCCTAGCTCGTGATTCGTGAATCACTTTAACACTGTTTGCAATTGCTGTCACAGCAAATAGAGCCAATGCAAAACCTCCGCTTCAGATTCTAAAATTTTATTGTCTCATCAGATGACCCACTACTGCAGCAAGATGTCTCTGTGGTGAGCTGGTGGTGTGCTGAAACGAGGGGGGGTGCATCCCCCCTGAAATCAAGACACTTTCCTGATTTGAGGGGGGTCCCTTCCTGAAATCAAGCCATGTCTTGATTCAGGGGGGGGGGGTTCTTCCTGTGAAATCAAGGCGTAAAACGGCTATTTCGGCCAGGGCATCGCTCCGGCCGATAGGACAGGGAATCAGGTCATACTCTTCCTTATTATGTACTCTGTATTATTATAGCCAAAGAAAAGATGCACTTGTAGAGCGCCAAGCAAACCAGAGCAACACAAAGGCAAAAAAAAAACCCCCACAGAACCTGTGCGGTATGGTGTATTTTTTCGCAATTGAGCAAGTAGACCAGCGAGTAACGTGTGTGTACCCTTGGAACCAAAAGCGGAGAACCCACCTTCAGGTGGAATTATAAAACTTACAATTTCTACTCTTAAACTTTTGTCGCCGCGTTTTATATTCTCAGAATATCCTCGGCACTGCAAGGTTGTAAGCATGTCGCAACGAAATCAAGGTATTGAAAATTAGTTTAACTTTACTCGCAAGTTTGTTTTGCTGCTGCGCCACAGCGCAGCAGCTCATTTAGAATGCGTCTGGGTATTAAAAAAATGCAAAAAAATAAAATACAAAACGTGCTCTTGATGTTGATACCCAGACTAGTGCGACTGCATTGGCTCATTATGTGCGTTGTGCACTATGTAGTGTAGTGATAATGCCTGTTGACAATAATATGCAAATAAGTTTGCAGGATTATTGTCTGCATGTGTGTGTGTGTGTATTCGTGTCTGTGTGTGAATGAGTATGTAAGTAAATACAGACTTAAACGTCTGTTGTCTACGAAATCGGTTTGGAGAGCGTGTGTGTACTTGGTAGGTATGTAGTTGGACAGTTGTACAGGTCTACCTGACAATAGTCAAATCTCAGATTAATGCCTTTGCAGATATGTACTTTTACGCTTGCTACTCACGATTGCATTCATTGGCACTGATGCATATTTTTTTCTGAATGTAGTTTCTGACTGCCAGAATGAATTTCATGGAAACGGTAGCTACAGGCTATATTTCTGCGTTTTGTAATTTGCAGGATCTCAGTTTATTACATTATAAAGGCATATGATAAATGTACCACTCAACGAAGTCATTATAATTTGTCTCCAGTACATATATAAACTAACATATCAGTCCTACCTAAACCTAATTCGAACAAAGTAATGTATATTTCTGCAACGATCGCAGTTTCGCCGGCAGTACCAAGTCCCAGCATAGGTACCTAGTGCAGTCTCTAACGATTCACAGAAACTCAGCAGCGATCTGCATCTCTTATATTTCTGATTCTGACTTTTACACAAAGACATGCTACAGCAACTCTTCGTTCATAAACATCAACAGCAACTGTTTGTTTAT
The DNA here is from genome assembly GCA_030248245.1 of Trissonchulus sp. WLG1_4. Classification (NCBI taxonomy): domain Eukaryota; kingdom Metazoa; phylum Nematoda; class Enoplea; order Enoplida; family Ironidae; genus Trissonchulus; species Trissonchulus sp. WLG1_4. Next base: position 8,750 of record JASANF010011290.1, read on the forward strand.
AAATAAAAAGGACATCCTATTCCCATCTCAGCTGTTAATTCAATAGCCTAAACATTGAACACTGTCATACAGGCAAAGTTTAACTTTTTTGCCCTGCTGCAGTGGACGCAAGCCCAAAGGCATCAGTGTCATATTTTTCTATTATGTACTCTTGATCCCATATAATTTATGGTTATATTTTGTATAAGTAGTATTATATACAGTAGATTATATGTAGTAGAAATGCCAAAAGTGAACCACCTAAAATTTTTACCTCAAACTACTGAAGTGTTGCCGATGCCTAAGCCTTTATTTTACTTAAGCTATAAGGAATAGCAAACTCAGTTTTAAGGTCAAGTATTTGGTGCACATTACAAGCCAGGGCCTAAATATAAGTGGGCGTGCCCTTGACAGCACCAGTGTGTTGTTCCATATAAAGACACACGACACGGCTTTGAAAGAATTTTTAAAAAACGGTTCAGTAAAAAATGAGGAAATTTGTTTGTAAAATAGGCATTACAGCGACATCATATAACTACAAATTTTTCATAAAATTAAAATTTCTTATGAAAAGTTGTTAAAATTTTCATTTATTATTGTTTAATTATTCTTTCTTATTAATTTCTTATTAAAATATAAGCCATTCAAACATCCTTACGCACCTGACAATTTCATGTAAGGGGGTAATTTCGTTTTTAGGTGTTTTTCTAGAAAGCCATAGCTCAGTGTTTACAATTTCAATTTACAAGCGGTCTTTCGCATAAAGTAGAACTATATCTTGCCTAAATGGGCCCAAGTGTAGTGTCCTACATGGCCAAATTTGGCCAACTTAATCAGTTGATGTATATACGTAGTAGGGCGAAAAAGTTAAACTTTAACTTTAACTGAAATTAAAAAAGTTAGGGGTATTACTTTAACTTTAACTTCAACTCCAAAAAAAGTTAGACGTCTTACTTTAACTGTAACTTTAACTTAAATTAACTTTAAATTGAAGTTATTTTAAAAAAGTTATATAAAAGTCATTAATTTTCGGCTTACTTTAACTTTAACTTAAATTGCTGCCTGAGCCTTACTTTAACTGTAACTTTAACTTAAATTGAAGCAGTGGCTTTTACTTTAACTTTAACTTAAATGAAAATGGTTTAACTTTTTTGCCCTAACGTAGTTAGTTAGTTTTGTTTGCTTTGCAGTATGGTGCCTGAAGGGTGTACTAAAATTACCAAATTCAGTTTAATTTTTCATTCGCAGTTTTTCGAACTTGGATAGTATTTGGACGGTACAGCAGGAAAACCCTATTGAAAACGATGGTATAAATGTATAATCAGGGTTGGCGCGATAGCGCCTAACTCTAGAATTTATTGTATAATCATCTATTCTTTTCTGGTGCAAAATACGGCACCTGGTGCACATCAAAATCAAGGGCGGTGCACACCGAGGCAGAATTTAAAAAAAACAGGTGGGCATCTAACAAAAAATGCTCTACTCTACAGTAGGGTTGTTTCAATTATTTCATTTAATCATTGAAACCCACTTTCAATTTCAATTTCAATATCAATTATTAATTGATATTGAAATTGAAAATAATTAGCCTAAAAATTGATAATGGTATTGAAATTGAAAATAATTTGGTCAAAAATTGATAATGGTATTGAAACTGAAAATATTTTAATTGAAATTGAAATTGAAACTATAGTTTCAATTTCAATACCTATCAATTATGCTGGGCTGGTTGACTTCACAGCATGTCTGATGCTGGAACGAAGTCTTGTCTGTATGCCCTTTTGTGCATGTAGCATGTGTCGGTGAACAGCCATGATTGAAACGTAATTGATATTGAAATTGTCTAATTTCAATTATTATTTTCAATTGAGCGTACGTCTCTTTATTATCAGCTTGAACTTTTGCTATTGTAGGGGCAAAGAGCCATTTATGATCAAGTCGCAATTATGAATAACTGAAAATTTGATTGGCTAGATCTCGGGCCACATGACACATTGACGTATGAAAAACGTATCAAAATGAAGCTTGATGTTTGGGCAACCAATGACAAAAATAATGTTTCGGTCACGCTTACGTATCCGGAAAAATTTTGGATCAGGTGCATCCAATCAAAATTTCCCGAAAACTTTGTTAAGAAAAGGACCATCTCAAGTTCGCTTGTCAGCTCAGATAAACTGATGCAGACTATTTTGAATAAAAATTTTTGCATCAGCGAAATCAACTGTTTTTCTTCTTTACAAACAAGTCAGGTGAATAATTTAAAATAAAAATAAAAATAAAAAATAAAATTTAAAAAATCACTAATACCTAGTGATGTGGATCGAATCGGATCGCTGATTAAGTAAGGTTAGATGGCCAGATCGAATCGGCTGTGAAATTTTGGATCGCCGATTCGGCGATCGTTGGTATAACTTTTGAGTATAAGTACCGTGGTGCGTGCGCGGTGCGTGTAACTTCGCGCATTTTTGTGTTTATAGAGAAACAGTTATCCTAATATTACTTATTAAAAAAGCCTAGCAGTTACGCTAAAAAATTGAAAAATAATTGAAATTGAAAATATTTGCAAAATTGAAACTGAATTGAAAATATTTCGAAAAAAAAATTGAAATGGTATTAAAATTGAAAATATTTGGGCAAAAAATTGATAATGGTATTGAAATTGAAAATAATTGGGCAAAAAATTGATAATGGTATTGAAATTGAAAATATTTGGGCAAAAAATTGATAATGGTATTGAAATTGAAAATAATTCCATAATTGAAACAACCCTACTCAATTTTTTTCTTGAAATATTTTCAATTCAATTTCAATTTTGCAAATATTTTCAATTTCAATTATTTTTCAATTTTTTTAGCGTAACTGCTGAGGCTTTTTTAATAAGTAATATTATTATAACTGTTTGTAACTGTTCATCTGTTAACACAAAAATGCGCGAAATTACACGCACCGCGCACGCACTTACGGTATTTAACCAGACGGACTCTAACACGTGGTTTTTTATCAATCTTAGAGATCGTAAAACCGCCATTCACGTTGCAGAACATTTGATTAAACTCACTGTGTTACGAAACCCAATGAAAGTGAATGATGTAAAGATTTGAATCCACTTTTTAATAACTTACGGATCACAACGAAAGACACTACGAATTGTGACGACAAAAAGGAATAAGGACTACTTATGCACTCAGTAAAAGTGTATATAAGTTAAAATATGTAAATTTTTTTCAATAGCCGATCAACCATGTGACGCCACAAAAACTAAGTTACTGCAAACATGTTATACTTCTAATCTCGGTGAATAGCATAATTTTTGGCAATCTGGTGTCAATACTTTTTGTAAAAGTTGTGTTGGAACGTTTAAGCTACTAAGCCATTGTACTGTTATAATCTGCTATGCACTATGCAGTCCCTCTGTTATCTGCTATGCACTATGCAGTCCCTCTGTTATCTGCTATGCACTATGTAGTCACAGAAATACAGATCAGCGTAATTGCTATGTTATACTAAGGGCCTATTCCTGTACCGGATTAAAGGTTAATTTTAATCGGACTAAACGGTTTAAAAAATTCAGTTTAAGGCTCGATTCATACTTTTGTCCGTATGTCCGTTTAGCCGGCAGAATGACGTCACTAGTAGCCTAGTGCAGTGGATCAGCCAGCACGTGGGACGTCATTATTTCGTCATTTTGTCGGCTGAACGGACATATGTACGGCTGTAAGTATGAATCGAGCCTAAAAATGCCATTCCAAAACGTCCGGATTAAACGGACATAACATTTAGCGCGCTGCTTTTTAATTGGATTAAACGGACTTAACTATACACGCTAAGGTAAAGTGTGCATGTTAAATCCGTTTAGTCCAGTGGTAGTTTTGGAAAGGGGTCAGAATAAAATTAAGCCGCTGGCTTATTTTAACTCCTTTAGTCCGTCTAACCCGATTTGCAATTCCTAAACCTCCGACTAAAATAAGTCTAGTCCGTTTAATCCGGTAAAGGAATAGGCCCTAAGTTTTTTAGACTTAAGTATCATACAAGATAATACAACTCCTAGCTCTATAGACTCCGCTTACAACCCGTTTGTTACATCATTGTTATGTGAATCTCCGGGTTGGAAAATTGCTCCTTTTAGGAGCTGCTTGTTTTATTCTAACCTGATATCTATTCTTAAACTTCGGACCAAACTGAGTCCAGTCTATTGACAGTTTATTAACAAAGGTACTGAAAGAAATCGTAATGTGTTTACAATAACAAAGGCTCAAGCTGATAATAAAGAGACCTACGCTCAATTGAAAATAATAATTGAAATTCGACAATTTCAATATCAATTACGTTTCAATCATGGCTGTTCACCAACACATGCTACATGCACAAACAGGCATACAGACAAGACTTCTTTCCAGCAACAGACATGCAGTGAAGTCAACCAGCCCAGCATAATTGATATTGAAATTGAAAGTATAGTTTCAATTTCAATTTCAATTAAAATATTTTCAATTTCAATACCATTATCAATTTTTGACCAAATTATTTTCAATTTCAATACCATTATCAATTTTTGACTAAATTATTTTCAATTTCAATATCAATTAATAATTGATATTGAAATTGAAATTGAAAGTGGGTTTCAATGATTAAATGAAATAATTGAAACAACCCTACTCCACAGTCATTATTTGTCCTGTCGCTGGTCCTCGCTCAATATGGTCCAAAAAAATTATCCTTAAATTTAGACAGTTTGAACCAATTTTTTTGTTAATATAATGCTTATGTTGAAAAAAGTTCAGTGCTTTGCTTTTTATAAAAATAAGATGCAGTAAAATACCTTTGTGTGTTGTCTTTAGTCGAGAAATATTCATACCATCGACTTTTTTGAAGTTTCACAGCCCACAAGTGCACTAGCCATATTACCCCACTTTTTGCCATATTACCCTACTACGTTAGCCATATTACCCTATTTTTCGTGTTTTTGAGTAAGTATCTTTGTAAGTCAATTTTTCCTCATAGAAACAAGCTAGAAACTTGAAATTTGGCAGACGTGTTGGCGAAATGTGGTACTTTATATGGTGCTAAATAAAATTATATAAATTGCCGGTGGGTCGACTTATAGCATCAAGTAGGGTAATATGGCTAAATGCACCCAAAAATGCGTTCATATTGCCCCGGTCTACCCCATTTGGCACGCTGACCGCAGGAAGGTTTTGACGCAAGCATGCAAGCTGCAAAGAAAATCTTATGTTTTCGAAGGTTTTAAGGTGATATTGGTGTTACATTTTTGTACCCAGGTCATTGCTATATGTAAGCTATACATCGTTTACCTAAAGTTTTGCTGCGCAGCAGATTGGTTTACCTATTTACTCAGGTTTTGGCGTTTACTGCTTAGTGGGAACACCTTTTGCACACAGCTTCTGCTTGTTTCGATGTCGACTATTTTGCCATCCGCTCTGTACTCTGTAGCCATCCTCATACCGGGTACACTGTGACTTTGTAGAAGTTCACGAACTCTACAGCCATAAAAAACTTGTTGTCTCTGATCATCTCTTTACGGCACCAGTAACCGCGGCATACGTGTTCCTTGCGATAGCACTGCTTGCCGATATTCAGCTTTCTGTTTTTGCTATCCTCTGACATGAATTTAAGTGGTAATTTGTTGAAATCGACGGCAACAGTGTGTGTGTCCGAGGCTAATTGACGGTAGGTCCCCTTTTCTGGCAGTCAGTATTCCCAGCACCTATACCTGAAGGCGTTTTTGCAAATATAATGATTCTGCATTAGCGCCGGCGTAAAGAAAAAGGAGTAGGACACCCAACATCTTCCTCGCAGACCTCAGAAGTCAGAACAGTTCGACTGCCTACGTAATTATAGGAGAAATGTTCGTCGTTGAAAAACAAATGTTCGTCGTTGAAAAAGCAAATGTTCGTCGTTGAAAAACAAATGTTCGTCGTTGAAAAACAAATGGTCGTCGTTGAAAATTTTTCAACGACGAACAATCTCAACGACGAACTTTCAACGACGAACATTTGTTTTTCAACGACGAGCATTTGTTTTTCAACGACGAACATTTGTTTTTCAACGACGAACATTTGCTTTTTCAACGACGAACATTTTCAACGACGAACATTTTGTTTCGATAAATCGGGTCCAGGTCCAGAGTGTCATTCTGACTTGAATTAGGCGGCTGGACTGTGATTTCGGCCTAACTTGGTCAATTGATTGAGTGTGGCCGGCCGGCCGGTGTTTTTTAACGGCCATCCTGCCGGCTGGCGAGTGTCGGGTCGGCCCGGCCGGCCCAAAATTCCGGCGGGTCACAAATTCTAGGTTTAGCCTTTAGCTTCTTACACTGGATTGCACCAAAACAGAGTAGCTTGAGAATGCAAATAGCTCCAGAATAGCTCGAGCATATATTAATTTTTCATTGCATCAACATTTAAGCTCGAGAATAGTTATTCTCGAAGTTTAAGGAATAGCTAAAGAATAGCTCGAGAATAAGAATAGCAAACATTAGTGCACTAACTAAAGTTCGAGAATAGCTTATTCTCCAGCTATTTTTTTACTATGTTCAAGTTATTCCTGATCTAGAACAGGAATAGCTGAAGAATAGCCAAATCACTTTTAAAAAATATTTCCATATTATAAATTTTCAACATATTCAAGCTTATTTTGCTTTTGCATTATTTATTTAGTGTAAAAACAGTAAAATAAAAAAGGCTGAAAATACAAGCTTTTGGGTTTCGCGCCTAATCAGGTTACTGACTTGAGTCAAGTCGACTGGGTTTCGGTGAGCGGACGAGAAACGAATCTGCTGCCGCAATCAATTTGTAGGCGGGGCTTATTTAGGCTTATTCTCGAGTTTAATTGGCTGTCTGCGAGGTTTTGATTGGACAAAAATAAAACAGCCACAATTTAATTGGATAGTGGAAGAATAAGTTATTATCCACATATTCTCGAGCTATTCTCTCATGGTGCAGTGAAACAGCAAGAAAATAAGACCTCGAGAATAACTATTCTGGAATAGCTAGAGAATAAGAATAGCTGGAGAATAAGTTGGTGCAATCGGCCGTTATTTATCTATCGCAAGCTTCAAATAAGTCACCTTAGGTTAGTCCTTCATTTATTTAGCTTTTCACGGGGCTGAAAAATGCCCTGTGGAAAAAATGTTAATAGGATGAATTAAAAGCGACTAAACAACGACTACCCTAGTCACCGATTAAAATCTGGCCCGATTTATTGAAGCAAAATGTTCGTCATTAAAAATTTTGGATTGATCAAATTCGAAACACTTTCAACGACGGACGTAACACTGAATCATAGGACAAATGTTCGTCGTTGAAAACGATAGTCGCGGAAAAAACATTTTTGTTCGTCGTTGGAAAAACAAATGCTCGTCGCTAAAAAAGCAAATGTTCGTCGCTGAAAAATTTTTAACAGCTAACATTTCGGCGCATGTCTCGAGCTCGAACACGAGCTCAGTTAAAATGTTAAGTTGAAAATCTTTTCAAAAATGAGCTTTGGTCGTTTCGAGCATAAAAACAAAAAGACCAAAGCTCGTCGTTGTTTAGCGGCGAACACTTTCAACGTCGAACATTGTCCTATAATTCAGTGTTATGTTATTAAGTTATGTTGTTAGTATGTTCGTCGTTGAAATTGGCTCGATCATTCCAAATTTTCAAAACGGAACATTTTCAACGACGAACATGTTGCTTCAATGGGTGGGATTCCCAGAGCGCGTTTAACTTATACCCAGTCTAAGCTTAGGCTGCGTTTAAACGCAGTCTACGTAACTTATACTTAGTCTAAACGCGCTTTGTGAGTCCCACCCAATAAATCGGGCCCAGATAAAACATGCCTGAAGAAGGGGCCAAGGGGGTACC
>JASANF010011297.1:0-12968 GCA_030248245.1 Trissonchulus sp. WLG1_4
ATGAAAAACCTTTAAAAAGCAAGGCAACTGAAGCCCGGTTTTAATTATCCTTAAAGAACACAGGAACAGGGACAAAGATAATTTTTAGTCAGCCGCTGTGAAAAATGGACTTAAGCGTTTCGGCTAATTTTTTGCATACTGTCTGTAGGTGACCTTAACCCTTCGCATACGAAAAATGGGCTTATTTGACCAGACAGTTTCCTTAGAATCGCTCCAGGACAAAACAATAGGGACAAAGGAACAAGGACGAGTATGAACCGGGCTATAAGGCTGCGCTCCTGAAATGTGGGTTTTGGACATTATTTTTGAAAAATGCGCAAAATAATCATGCAACATAAGAACAAAAGTTGTTCAGAAGTAAAGTTCCTTTAATTTTGATGCACATATATATCGCATGGAAAAAATTTTTGGAAAAAATTTAAGCTTGTTTAGCAAGCAAAATAGATTTTCACGTAAATGGCCTCACAAGTCACAAGCCAGTGCATTTACACGTATGCAATAATTCTTGGACGATTTAAAACACAATCAGCTGTGTGAAATAAACGCCAATTTTCAGCTTGCGATTTATAAAAATGGCTCATTGAAAAATGTTGAAATTTGGCACATGCAACTCGTTGTCGCTCAGCGGTCGAAAAATTGCTTTGATCAAAACGAAAGTGTTTCAGAAATATGTGTAACATTTACATGTTTCAAAAAAAATGCGATTTTACTGTTTTTCAATATATCAATCATTTTCATCAAAAATGACGTTTTGCGACCGCTCGATCGGTGAGCCATTGGTTGTGCAACAGCTATGTACGTGCGTAAAGAAATCGCAAGCGAAAATTCCAGTCACGTTTGCTTCGCAGTAAATGTTAATTCGTAGCATCAATTGAAACTTCCTATTTTTAATTGTGCGTACTTTTACACCTGCTTGCTATAAATGCTGCATCAAAATTGGTCTCAGACTGCTGTTTTTCGCTGTCACCTGTCACGTAACGCCCAGCCCCCGTCAGTCGCCTTTTTGGGTGCCGGTCTAGGTAAGTAGGTAGACCCGCCTTCTGTAACCGGCTGCCAATGGCGGGAGATGTTAAACCAAATCCTGGCCCGACTCCGTGGCCGCGTGTTGAAAGAAACAGGATGCCTAAGTTTGAAAGAATGAAAGAAATGGAGGCGCCGGGAATTGAACCCGATCCGCCTGCTTCGAAGCAAGCATGCTAACCACTATACCACAGCCCCCCGAGTCTCATAGGCCCTAATTCTCGATTTACAACAGGGTCCCCCCTTCGAACATCGTTGCGACCCTGCAACGATACCCCGGTTGATACTCATGCTCCCGGGGCGAACCCGATGCGGATCAAGTGTCGGAGCACATTCACACGTAAGCCTCTACGCCTACTTCAGTCACACAACACACTCAGGGTTCCCTGGCTCATCCGCAACCACAGGGTTTCTCTATTCGGCCCGAGAACGAATCCCAACCAATACTGAAGGTTTTAACCGGCTCACCCGCAACCATCACCGAGGGTTTTTTCGGTTCAGCCTGCTAACCGAAACCGAGGGTTTTCTCCCGGTTCACTCCTAACCGAAACCGAGGGTTTTTCGGATTACCCTTAACCGAGGGACCATACCAGAAAGAGACTATGTACACAGTCATACAGCACACAGCATGAGTACCCGTAAGGGTTCAGTGCAACCCTCAACCCAGGGCATGGGGGCCTAGCCCACCTGCGAAGACGGTTCGGGGATAAGGCTGTCCTAAGGACCCGGCCCTATCCTCTCCTAGTGTTTTTGACCGGCCGGAATCTTTGGCCGGCCGGCCGGCCGGCCGAAAAAAGCCGGCGCCGGCCGGCCAGCCGGCCGGGAAAAGCCGCTGACCCGCCGGCTAACATCAGCCGCGCCGGCCCGTCAAAATCGGCCGGCCTGCCGGTTAAAAACACCGTCCAGCCAGCCAGATTCAACCGACTCACAAAAATTAGGCCGGTAAACAATCTGGGAGGGTGAAATTTATGCCGAAACGAGATTTTGGACTGGTTTTATTCAAAAACTTCGCCGCTCCGGCCGGCTCCGGCCGGCCCGCCTCCCTTTTTCCGGCCGGCCCGGCCGCCGGCCGGCCGGCGGCTTTCGCGGCCGGCCATAAACACTCTTCTCCCCGTCCTGTCACGGTCGCCACTATGTATGTTGCAAGAAACAGCACGCCCCACTTTGCAAGAATGAAACCCCCATAGGTGCCGGGAATCGAAGCCGGCCCGGGGGCTTCGAAGACAAGCATGCTACTAGAGATCGGCCGCTAAGCCAAGTGTCGGCCCCGGGCCGGCCCGGGGCCGCAGCCATTTCGACGGGGCCGGCCGTGGGCCGGCCCGGGCCCGGCCCGGACCCGGCGCATCGGCCCGCGGCCCGCCACCGGCCCCGGGTCGCGTGGCAGCGGGCCGGCCCCGGGCCGGCCCCTGGGCCGTTGCAATGGGTTCAGTCGGCCCGGCCGGCCCGGTCAGCCCGAGCCGGCCAGCTGTTTGCTTTGAATCGGCCCGGGGCTGGCTTTTTCGGCTGGCCTCGTTGGTTCGATCAGCTCACAAAGCCTGCTAAAAAACAAGAACGACTGTAGTTCACTAATAATTTACATAGCAACTGTAACCTTTTAGATAACAAACACAAAGCTGCCCTTAAAGTAGCAGTGTTCTTCCCCAGCTGTTGCTTTGATCAGTAAGCGCGAGCTCTCGGGCCTCGCTTTGGAATAAAAAAATGAATAGCATCACTTGTCTCTCACGTTCATAGTTCAGTGTGACAGCGGTGGTCAAATTATATGAAGATCCCATGTGTTTCAACGGACGTAACTGTAAAAAAAAAATGATGTTAAGCGTCAGACGCTGAAGCTGAAAGCTAAAAAAGCTGAAACCTGTATTAGTTTTGTTGTAGGTGGGGGTGTAGCCCACCTATGAAATCAAATAAACTTAAGTCTCAGCTTAGGCGTTTACAAGAAGCTTCAACTGCACCAATCTTCACTTTGTTGCAGCACACTTGAGTCAAATTAATTTAAGCCTAAGCTAAGTATCGTTAGTTTTAGTTCCCGGCTCACAGCACGTTAATACATTTATATTAAACTGAAGGCAATGCTCGCTAGTTGCCGTGAAGACCAGTGGTTCGAGGCTGCAGCCCCACCCCGTGGCCGGGCCGGCCCGATCGGCCCGGGGCCGGCCCACTGCCCCCACGCGGCCCCGGGCCCGGTGGCGGGCCGCGGGTTGCAGTGCAGCGGGGCAGGGCCGTCTGATTACGAGTTACGGCGCCGGGCCGATCTCTAATGCTAACCACTACACCACAGCCCCGGTGTAATTAGGGCCCTAATTTTACTTTACAACATATGCAGTCTGGGGCCTATTGCTCAACTTTACAAGTTACAATTGTAACAATTGTAAGTGAAAAAAATTGGTGATTCGTTACGAATTCATTATATAAATTCATTACGAATCACCTGATTTTGCACTTACAATTGTTACAATTGTGAGATTTGAAAGTTGAGCAACAGGCCCTTGTCTGTAAATTTGCTGTCACTATTTATATCCAATACGCAGCCTGATTCAGGTGGCACCACCGGATCCTGTTGAAGTGGGTCTCTACAGAGTAATTGCTGAATTAATAAATTCTGTTTACTATGGACTTGTGGTCCTAGAGATGTGTACACATCTACACAGGACTCCAGGTCGAGTTATACAGAGGCTAAAAACTGGCCTTGCTGGATTGGAAACTGCGACATACTACCACATTTGGAGACTACTTCAATCTTCTTGCGACCAACCAGCGAACGCCCCCTCCAAACTATGTGGGATTCCCTGCCATACGGGAATCCACAGCAACTGATTATTAGCTGATCACCTGGCTAAAATGGCGTCAACTTGGAACAAACTGACACCTCGGGTGGACCTCAGGCGTACGGGTTTTTATCAAAGCACCATCTGGGCCCCATTTATTCGAAGCAAAATGTTCGTCGTTGAAAATGTTCGTTGTTGAAAATGTTCGTCGTTGAAAATGTTCGTCGTTGAAAGCGATGTTTCGTTGTTGAAAATTTTGGGATTGATCGAAACATTTTCAACGACGATCATAACACGTAATTATAAGACAAAAAATGTTCGTCGTTGAAAAAAAAATATTCGTCTTGGAAAATTAAATGTTTCGTCGTTGAAAAAAGCAAATGTTCGTCGCTGAAAATGTTTGCCGCTGAAAAAAAATAAAATGTTCGTCGTTGAAAGCAAACGTTCGTCGTTTGAAAAACAAAAGTTTGTCGTTGAAAAATTTTCAACGGCGAGCATTTCAACGGATGACTCTTGAGGTCCGTCGAAATGTTCGCTCGTTTGGAAATTTTTGTCAACGACGAGCGGTTTTGTCTTTTAGAACATGATAATGTTCTAAAAAACCAAAGCTCGTCGTTGAATTATCTTTTCAACGACGAACAATTTACAACGACGAACTTTCAACGACGAATATTTGTTTTTCAACGACCAACATTTTGCTTTCCAACGGCGAACATTTGCTTTTTCAACAACGAACATTTTCAACGACAAACATTTTTTGTTTCGATAAATCGGGCCATGGGGGCGGGCTTGTGTTTTGACAGATTAGACTGCCTGATCAGACCCCCTCCCAGCCACAAGGAGGCTTATCTGTCACGTCAACAACGGTCAAACTCTTATCTCAGCTGCGAGTCAGGAGAATTTCTTTTTTATATTTTATACAGATTTGGGGCGGCCCCCTCGCCGGAGTGCACTCACTGGCCTCCGGCAAAACTGACGACCTCCACCACGCCATCCCCTCAAATATCAGAGGGGGATGCTGCCAGACAGCGCCATCTGGGCTAAGCCAGGTCTTTTTCGGTTTTATGGAAACATACGGAACAGACAATAGCCAAACTCAAGAGCTGCGGGCGCATCCCCGTGTACACCCGAGCCTACTGACCCCCGTCAACAGCTGGAGGCAGACACAACAACAACAACAACAACAACACAACAACATCAACAATAACAACAACAACAACAACAACAACAACAACAACAACAACAACAACAACAACAACAACAACAACAACAACAACAACAACGGTTAAGGGGGTAATTGCGTTTTTAGGTGTTTTTTTGAAAAGCCATAGCTCAGCGTTTACAAATTCAAATCACAAGCGGTCTTTTGCATTAGGTAGAACAATATCTTTCCTAAATGTATGACATGCCTTGAAATTTAACCTGTGATTTTCTTTCCAGTATAAGCGACTAAGGAAAGGTCCTTTCCAAAATATTTAAATTTTTTAGAAAAAGTTTGCGCCACAGCTCTGAATCATACGATTACCTGTTGGGGCTGAAAGTTGGTAAGGTTTTTGACATGTTTAAAATCCCCAGGCATGTCCCCCACTTTTTTAATAACTAGTCAATTTACTGAGAAAATAGCTGAAAAGCAAACGCACCGAAAATTTAAGATAATTTCTTGTAATTAAAACCCTCTAAAAATGTCCACAGGTGAAATTTCAAAAAAGTGAGAGACATGCCTGGGGATTTTGACCTTTACAATACTGTCCCAAAAATTTATGCTCAGGCGTCACTTATAACTTGAGTACTGGTGGCGCAAAGTTTACATTTATATCATAAAAACCTCGAAAACGCAACTACCACCTTAAAGAAAAAATCCAAAACCAGAAAATTTTGATGAGCCAATGAACCTACACAACAGACATACAAATTGCCAAATCGAATGAATACTTTTTACAAATGTATACTGGTTTCAATAACATTTATTTAACGCTATTTAGTAAAAAATGGCAATTTTAATAAATTTAACAATGTTTGACTAATTTTATAGTGCTCCTGTCTGTATATGGCTCAAAGCGTCAAGTTAGACACTTTTGCACGAATTTGTACTCGTAGTACAAATTAGTACAAAATGTGTGAGCGAATTAGTACAAATTCTGAGCTATCAGAAAACCATATTTCAGAATCTGTACTGATAAAGTGTCTGCTCACTTGTTGTTGTTGTTGTTGTTGTTGTTGTTGTTGTTGTTGTTGTTGTTGTTGTTGTTGTTGTTGTTGTTGTTGTTGTTGTTGTTGTTGTTGTTGTTGTTGTTGTTGTTATTGTTGTTGTTGTTGTGTTGTTGTTGTTGTTGTTGTTGTGCTGCTTCCAGCTGTTGACGGGGGTCAATAGGCTCGGGTGCACACGGGGATGCGCCCGCAGTCCTTGAGGTAGGCTATTGTCTGTACCGGATGTTTCCATAAAACCGAAAAAGACCTGGCGGAGCCCAGATGGCGCTGTCTGGCAGCATCCCCCTCTGATATTTGAGGATGGCGTGGTGGAGGTCGTCAGTTTTGCCGGGGCAGTGAGTGCACTCCGGCGAGGGGGCCGCCCCAAATCTGTATAAATATAGGAGAGAACTCTCCGACTCGCAGCTGAGATAAGACTGACCGTTGTTGACGTGACAGATAAGCCTCCTTGTGGCTGGGAGGGGGTCTGATCAGGCAGTCTAATCTGTCAGAACAGTAGCCCGCCCCCATGGCCCGATTTATCGAAACAAAATGTTTGTCGTTGAAAATGTTCGTTGTTGAAAAAGCAAATGTTCGCCGTTGGAAAACAAAATGTTCGTCGTTGAAAAACAAATATTCGTCGTTGAAAGTTCGTCGTTGAAATTGTTCGTCGTTGAAAAATAATTCAACGACGAGCTTTGGTTTTTTAGAACATTATTATGTTCTAAAAGACAAAAGCTCGTCGTTGACAAAATTTTCAACGACGAACATTTCAACGGACCTCAAGACATCCGTTGAAATGTTCGCCGTTGAAAATTTTTCAACGACAAACTTTTGTTTTTCAACGACGAACGTTTGCTTTCAACGACGAACATTTATTTTTTCAGCGACGAACATTTTCAGCGACGAACATTTGCTTTTTCAACGACGAACATTTAATTTTCAAGACGAATATTTGTTTTTCAACGACGAACATTTGTCCTATAATTACGTGTTATGATCGTCGTTGAAAATGTTTCGATCAATCCAAAATTTTCAACGACGAACATTTTCAACGACGAACATTTTCAACGACGAACATTTTCAACGACGAACATTTTCAACGACGAACATTTTGCTTCGATAAATCGGGCCCAGATGGTGCTGCGTACAAAAGCTCGGTACGCCTTAGGGTCCACCGAGGTGTCAGTTTGTTCCAAGTTCGACGCCATTTTAGCCAGGTGATCAGCTAATAATCAGTTGCTGTGGATTCCCGTATGGGAGGGGACCCACATAGTTTGGAGCGTTCGCTGGTTGGTCGCAAGAGATTGAAGTAGTCTCCAAATGTGGTAGTATGTCGCAGTTTCCAATCCAGCAAGGCCAGATTTTAGCTTCTGTATAACTGACCTGGAGTCTGTGTAGATGTGCACAGTCTTAGGAACCACAAGTCCATAGTAAACAGAATTTATTAATTCAGCAATTACTCTGTAGAGACCAGTTCAGACAATTCCGGTGGTGCCACCTGAATCAGGCTGCGTATTGGATAGAATAGTCACAGTAATTTACAGACAGGGGCCTGTTGCTCAACTTTACAAATCTCACAATTGTAACAATTGTAAGTGCAAAATCAGGTGATTCGTAATGAATTTATATAATGAATTCGTAACGAATCACCAGATTTTTCACTTACAATTGTTACAATTGTAAGACTTGTAAAGTTGAGCAACAGGCCCCAGACTGCATATGTTGTAAGTAAAAATTAGGGCCTATGAGACTCGGGGGCTGTGGTGTAGTGGTTAGCATTAGAGATCGGCCCGGCGCCGACACTCAATCAGACGGCCCGGCCCGGCTGCACTGCAACCCGCGGCCCGCCACCGGGCCGGGGCCGCGTGGCAGTGGGCCGGCCCCGGGCCGATCGGGCCGGCCGGGCCACGGGGTGGAGCTTCAGCCTCGAACCACTGGTCTTCACGGCAACTAGCGAGCATTGCCTTCAGTTTAATATAAATGTATTAACGTGCTGTGAGCGGGAACTAAAACTAACGATACTTAGCTTAGGCTTAAATTAATTTGACTCAAGTGTGCTGCAACAAAGTGAAGATTGGTGCAGTTGAAGCTTCTTGTAAACGCCTAAGCTGAGACTTAAGTTTATTGATTTCATAGGTGGGCTACACCCCACCTACAACAAAACTGATACAGGTTTCAGCTTTTTTAGCTTTCAGTTTCAGCGTCTGACGCTTAACATCATTTTTTTTACAGTTACGTCCGTTGAAACACATGGGATCTTCATATAATTTGACCACCGCTGTCACACTGAACTATGAACGTGAGATAGAAAGTCATGCTATTCATTTTTTTATTCCACAGCAAGCGAGGCCCGAGAGCTCGCGCTTACTGATCAAAGCAACAGCTGGGGAATAACACTGCTACTTTAAGGGCAGCTTTGTGTTTGTTATCTAAAAGGTTACAGTTGTATGTAAATTATTAGTGAACTACAGTCGTTCTTGGATTTTAGCAGGCTTTGTGACTGATCAAACCAA
The DNA here is from genome assembly GCA_030248245.1 of Trissonchulus sp. WLG1_4. Taxonomy (NCBI): domain Eukaryota; kingdom Metazoa; phylum Nematoda; class Enoplea; order Enoplida; family Ironidae; genus Trissonchulus; species Trissonchulus sp. WLG1_4. The sequence goes on from JASANF010011297.1 coordinate 8,486, forward strand.
CAAGGGCCCACCGGGCCGACCGGGCCGGCCCCGGGCCGATTCCCGGCAAACAGCTGGCCGGCTCGGGCTGACCGGGCCGGCCGGGCCGACTGAACCGATTGCAACGGCCCCGGGCCGGCCCGGGGCCGGCCCGCTGCCACGCGACCCGGGGCCGGTGGCGGGCCGCGGGCCGATGCGCCGGGTCCGGGCCGGGCCCGGGCCGGCCCACGGCCGGCCCGGTCAAAATGGCTGCGGCCCCGGGCCGGCCCGGGGCCGACACTTGGCTTAGCGGCCGATCTCGAGTAGCATGCTTGTCTTCGAAGCAGGCGGGCCGGGTTCGATTCCCGGCGCCTCAATTTCTTTCATTCTTTCAAAGTGGGGCATCCTGTTTCTTTCAACATACATAGTGGCGACCGTGACAGGACGGAGAGGATAGTGTTTATGGCCGGCCGCGAAAGCCGCCGGCCGGCCGGCGGCCGGGCCGGCGAAGAACTTCGGCCGGCCGGCCGGCCGGCCGGCCGGAGCGGCCAAATTTTTGAATAAAACCAGTCCAGAGTGTCATTTCGGCATAAACTTAGCCTGCCGGATTGTTTTGCCGGCCTAATTTTTGTCAGTCGGTTGAATCTGGCTGGCTGGACGGTGTTTTTAACCGGCCGGCCGGCCGATTTTGACCGGCCGGCCGGCTGATGTTAGCCGGCCGGTCGGCCGGCTTTTCCCGGCCGGCTGGCCGGCCGGCGCCGGCTTTTTTCGGCCGGCCGGCCGGGCGGCCGAAGATTCCGGCCGGTCAAAAACACTAGGAGAGGATAGGGCCGGGTCCTTAGGACAGCCTTATCCCCGAACCGTCTTCGCAGGTGGGTTAGGAGCCCCATGCCCTGGGTTGAGGTTGGCACTTCAACCCTTACGGTACTCATGCTGTGTGCTGTATGACTGTGTACATAGTCTCTTTCTGGTATGGTCCCTCGGTTAAGGGTAATCCGAAAAACCCTCGGTTTCGGTTAGGAGTGAACCGGAGAAAACCCTCGGTTTCGGTTAGGGGTGAACCGGAAAAAACCCTCGGTAATGGTTACGGGTGAGCCGGTTAAAACCTTCAGTATTGGTTGGGATTCGTTCTGGGCCGATAGAGAAACCCTGTGGTTGCGGATGAGCCAGGGAACCCTGAGTGTGTTGTGTGACTGAAGTAGGCTTAGAGGCTTACGTGTGAATGTGCTCCGCCCTTGATCCGCATCGGGTTCGCCCCGGGAGCATGAGTATCGACCGAGTATCGTTGCAGGGTCGCAACGATGTTCGAAGGGGGGACCCTGTTGTAAATGAGAATTAGGGCCTATGAGACTCGGGGGCTGTGGTATAGTGGTTAGCATGCTTGTCTTCGAAGCAGGCGGGTCGGGTTCAATTCCCGGCGCCTCCATTTCTTTCATTCTTTCAAACTTAGGCATCCTGTTTCTTTCAACACGCGGCCACGGAGTCGGGCCAGGATTTGGTTTAACATCTCCCGCCATTAGCAGCCGGTTACAGAAGGCGGGTCTACCTACTTACCTAGACCGGCCGCCAAAAAGGCGACTGACGGGGGCTGGGCGTTACGTGACAGGTGACAGTAAAACAGCAGTCTGAGACCAATTTTAGATGCACATTTATAGCAAGCAGGTGTAAAAGTACGCACAATTACAAAATATGAAGTTGATTGATATACAAATTAGCATTTACTGCAAAGCAAACGTGAGTGGAATTTCGGCTTGCGATTTCTCTACGCACGTACATAGCTGTTGCACAACCAATGGCTCACCGATCGAGCGGTCGCAAAACGTCATTTTTGATGAAAATGATTGATATATTGAAAAACACTAAAATCGCATTTTTTGAAAAACGTAAATGTTACTAATTTTCTGAAACACTTTCGTTTTGATCAAAAGCAATTTTTGCGACCGCTCGACGACAACGAGTTGCATGTGCCAAATTTCAACATTTTTCAATGAGCCATTTTTATAAATCGCAAGCTGAAAATTGGCGTTTATTTCACACAGCTGATTGTGTTTTTTAATCGTCCAAAATTATTACATACGTGTAAATGCACTGGCTTGTGACTTGTGAGGCCATTTCCGTGAAAATCTATTTTGCTTGCTAAACAAGCTTAAATTTTTTCAAAAATTTTTTCATGCGATATATATGTGCATCAAAATTAAAGGAACTTTACTTCTGAACAACTTTTGTTCTTATGTTGCATGATTATTTTGCGCGTTTTCAAAATAATGTCCAAAACCCACATTTCAGGAGCGCCACCTTATAGCCCGGTTCATACTCGTCCTTGTCCTTGTCCCTATTGTTTTGTCCTGAAGCGATTCTAAGGAAACTGTCTGGTCAAATAAGCCCATTTTTCGTATGAAAAAGGTAAGGGTCACTTACAGACAGTATGCAAAAAATTAGCCGAAACGCTTAAGTCCATTTTTCACAGCAGCTGACCAAAATTTGTCTTTGTCCCTGTCCCTGTGTTCTTAAGGATAAGTATGAACCGGGCTTAAGTTGCCTTGCTTTTTAAAGGTTTTTCATTTTTCTAATCGTTTGGCTTGATTCTTGTGTTTTCTTGTGAAAAACTTATGTTTGTTTATCAGGAAAAGACGTAACTTGTTTTGATATTACAAATGTATAAATATTTATGATGTTACATGCTTAGCCTTTTCTTTGATGCTAACGTCAAAATTATGACAAAAACAAACTTACAACTTCTTATTGTGATAAAGATTTGCTGCGCACTTATTGACATTGATGTATGTCCCGACTCCCAGAGTCCCAGCCCGTTTTGCAATGGGCTTTGCTTGGTCAAACTGTTGCTCTCGGCTCGGCATCGACACCGCGACTTATTGGTACTCATTGTTTTCTATTTCGTTTTGTATCTTGTACCGGCAATAATAAACCATGCTTCTTTATAATTTGCTTTAACCCTTTGACGCCCAGAGGTTCTCTCTCGAGACAGTCAAACCTTCTAGTTTTTTGGCCATTGCTTGAGCTACGTGCGTCGTAGAGATCTCGCAAAACCACCATTCGATAGAGAATTTAATGGTGAACGAACAAAACATCATGCGTTGATTAAGGGTCTAGGACCCACCGTTTTTTTAGTTATAAGCGCTCAAAGTTGAAAGTTTGTGCAAAATTGGCGCCATCGCTCAGGCATATGTACCTCACCCTAGAATATTTGCACAGCAAGCGTGCGCCTATCATAGTTGACTGCTAAAAATAAACTACAACAATATCTGCTGTATTTGATGCACAAAAAGTTGACTGCCAGAGTTGCGATCACATATCATAGTGAAGCTATAAAGAAAATGCTAGTTTTGCGATGAAAAAAATCAATTTTTCACACTGCTTAATCAAGCATAGGTTTTGTTGTATGGCAGCCGTACTACAATTGGGCGACTAAATGCAAAGAATTGCTATTTCGAAAAAAGACAGTTAGAAGATCAGTTGACTAGAATAAGCTAGCCAAGCTTTATTGCTCCAGACTGGGCATCCACCACGTGGGGTACCTGAGGTTCACATGTCCGTACGTCCCTATGTCCGTTTGCCCTAAAAAGTATGAATTGAAAAAGAGGCCGAAACTGGCTTTGTCCGGATGCCCTACGTCCGTTAGTCCGTATGCCCTACTGAAGTATGAATCGACCCGAAGTTGTAAATATGGCTTTACGCGGAAATATCGATGATTGGGCCATGCCACCGAACCCTAAAAAGATTGCCTGAGCAAGACTCGAGATGTTATATTTGTGCATGTTTTTTTATAAAAAAGACCAACTAGAACTTTAGTATCAAACAGGAAACTGTTGCTATCAGTAAATCGTGCTAGTCTTGGCGCTTTGTTGCACGAATAGGCCGTTGCAGGAAATTCATGAAGCTTAGCAAGTTTTGAATTTCCTAATCATTTATTTGCTGGCTAAAATGACTTTTTTATCACCAATATGCCCGTTATTTAAGTCAGGTTTTTAAGTAGAGTAGACATTTTAACCAATTTAGGTATTATCATCTATCGGGTACAAAATGCGTTTATTTTGTTCACGTTATACTATTAAGATACACGATAGCAATATAATAAGAATGAGTATAACATTCTTCCCTACTTTGGCTGATGGGCCTGAACGATGCTCCAGGAAACTGAAATTCACTTCGTGTGAAACAGGTCTTAAAGTTAGTAGACAAGAGCATATTAGAATAGTATACAGTCTCATGACACACTAGCGTTTTCTGTAGCCTATTTTATTATTATAAAGTTAACAAGCTCTTCCGCTGAGTGAGAAGTGGTTACATTGTGCGGTTTGAGTGTCAATATTCCACAGGAAATATTAAACGCGGCCGATTATTATCCGAAAATATTAAATTATTTTCGGATAAAAGATTTTCAAGCGCATTGTGCTGCTCACATTTACTGCTGAGTATCTCGAAACATGTCTTAAGAGAAAACTGATCAATTTTCTAGGTCAAAAGCTTATTCAAATAATTTCAAAGAATTACAGTCGCATTTAAA
>JASANF010011298.1:0-22450 GCA_030248245.1 Trissonchulus sp. WLG1_4
ATCGACACGGGAGACGTCCGGGTAGGGAGCCCCGCGTGGCCGAATAGCTTAGCCTCGGCCGGAGCAAGCCTTGCCGGGGATGGGTCTTGTAAAAATGGGCAAAAATGTGCAGAAACGCGATTTTGAGGGCCCCGCTTGAAAATGACCCGGAACAGTTCGCGGTACATGTACAGCGGCTGGGCGTAGTTGTTAGGCCACGTCGTTCGTTCCAATGGTGGCGCGTAGCGTATTCGACAATTCCGGGAAACCGCCACGGCAGGCACCCCGAAAATACGTCGATGAAGAAGGGTTTCGCAGCGGCAGAGTGGGACGCGCGCTCCCCGCCGCTCCGCTTGCGCACGGAAGCAGCAGGCTCCACGCGGCAAGGGGACGCTGGACACGTTGAATTTTTTGAGGGAGACTGTGCCGGTACTCGTTTTCACGGCATGAAACAGATCCAGCCGTTGGTTCGCGCTGAGTCTGCAGGGAGGCCTAAAGGGTCGAGCCGGGCGACACGGCAGGGGTCCTCAACAGCTTCTCGAACTAGGAGCAATCACGATTTGACGCTGAAATAGTGACGATAATTTCAAACCTCCCACCTCGCGGGTTCCGCAACCGAGTACGTCGCAGCCGGCGGGAGGCACCGGCGCCGGCCTCCGCGGGGCCACGTTCATCCACGGGGCTCCTCAGTGTTTGGAGTAATTAATGCAAAGCATCACGAAATAACCAGGGACACGGAAGCGGTTGTCGCCAATTAACAGCGGTCCCGGAGAACTTACAGCACATCACTCCTCGTCAAGATGGTCGCAGCGCCGTAAGGGGGGGTTCGGGCGGCGGCAACAAGGGTTGGCGGAGGGGGCACGGGGCAGGAGTAGGCACCTTCCACTTGGGAGGCCGAGGGGGGCCGAGCCGGAGCACGAACTACTATAAAAAGCCAGACGAGCTGGAGGCAGGTTCGCGGGTTCGGTCTCGTTCAGCTCCGGCGCATGGTAATGTCGGAGAAATGCTCGAAAATAGACACCCACCCAGCGGAGAATTTCAGCTTTCTTCTCAGCTGGGAATATCATCGTTCAGCGGTATTGTTCGTCGGGCGGAGCGGACCCCTTCGAACGCTTTGCATAGTGATAGTAACAAATAGTCACAGAACGAGAGGCAGGGCACACAAAAAATAATTCGCTCCGTCGAATTAAAAAAATAACGGTAATTGCGTCAAGCACAGTTCGGAAATTTTTAAAGATAATCCAAAAATGGTAAACTTTTCATTTCAAAAATTTCTAAAGTCTAATTGTTACTCGGGGTGCGAATTTCCTGGGGCTTACTGTAGGGGCCGACCCCGCGCTTTTGTGTCGACACAAAAGTCGGCAAGTATCCTCTACTAACTGCGATGTGTCGAAATATGCTGCTAGACAACAAGCGTAACGGAGCTCCATATCTACTAATACAAAACATTACAAAAGCTTTTTGCTACAGTTTCGGCTTTTACGTCCCGAATAGTTTTGCTCATTTACGGAGGTACCATGAAGTCTATGATATAGCGATTGCCGAGAGAAGTGGCCATATTGCTCCGTTGCCGCACTTAATCAAAATAACCAGTTACCGAATCGAGGGGCACCTACATACGACGGAGCTTTTGACTGGGGGCAGCCACAATGGCGGCATATATTCGGCCAATACTCTCTGGTTTTCTCAGAGTTTCTGACTTGAGCGGTTCCAGAAGTTTTTCGCTCATTTCATATTTTTAAGCCCATTATGTCCTCTCTCAAAACGCCCCGTGGTATCACCAGTTGTTTTTTTTAATACCCTTTTCTACTCTCCCGAGCTTCACCGCTCTGACCAGCACATTGTTGGCGACACAACTTTTTTCACGAGAGTTGAGGGATCATTTTTCTCAAGCCCAAAATATCCAATTATAGCTCTTGCACCACTCTGCCTTCGCGGTAGTTTTTTTTTCAGATTTCGGCAGTTGTAGTCTACACACGTTGATTTGGGGACGAGATTTGGGCATTGGGTATGAACTCTTTCCTGGTTTATATTTAATTTCGGAAATTACAGTTCCGATGAGTTACTGTGTTTTCTAGCCTAGTCACAAGTTTTCCGTTGTGTCGTAATTTTGCATTTTGCCTAATCGGGGCCGGATGGTCAGTGACCACGGTACGCACCATACAGTACTCGAGTTGTTTGGGCAGACCACGAGACCCCACCACAGAGCTTCTTTTTTCACTGCGATTTTTGACACTTTTTGAGGCGCCGGGCTACGGGACGCGATCGGTTTCACTTTTTTTTTTTCTGGTGCAATGTAGGCTCTGCATATCTCACTGTATTTGTGTAATATATTACGGAGCTCGTAGATTTCTCAAACGCCAAAATGGAGCTAAAAATCGATTAAAGTCGAAACTTTCGTCAGCTTTGTAATGTTAAAACGTTCATTCTTACGCAGAGAGCTTGTGGCACGGTTCACCTAAAACTTTTGCAAACATGAAGCGTCGGTACTATGAGCACGACACGACGTGCATCTGTAAACGCTGCGAATTTTTTATGATGTGGATCTGGTTTTATGGCCTAGGTGAGACGACTTGCAAGGTGGAACTTTATTTTGAGTAAAATTATTTTGTATTTTTAGTTGCAACCACCCGAGTTGAAAATTTTTTTGTGGCTCCAAAGTTGCGGAGTATACCAAAATGTCATCGATGAACTCATACTTCCACCTGTAACCGGAGAGAGTAAATTCCATGTGACGCCGAAATGTGGCTGGTGCGCTGTAGAAGAATGCCACGAATGCGGTTTTTGCTTTGTCCTCTTCATCACTGAAATTTGCCATAGCTCAGACCTAAGAAAAGGTGAGAAGTATTGCTAAGTGAATTCAGAACTTGGGTACCACGTAAAGGTAAGGGTCTCTCAGTTGGACTTTTTGTAGTCTACGCAAAGGCTCTAACCCGTCTTTCTTCTGTACACCGCAAGTGACGTCGAATTGCCGAATCACCTCCGTTCCACTACTCCTTGCACCATATTCTCAGTGATCTCACGCTCTCGGGATGGGAGGGGTCTACAGTTCACCGTGTCAATAGTATGTTCCGGGATGCCGCACCATATCATATCGTTGTTGTTGACGGATGAATTAATGGAAACAACTCATTTCGACGCAGTAATAGTAGATTGTGGACACGGGGTCAGATCCAAGTCGTACACCGGAGCTGCCGTAGGATTTCCATCAGCAACAGAGCAATCAGTAAGCGGATAGGCACACACAGTTTTGCCGAAGGGTCGCTATATACCATCTTGTTAGTGCCACATGATACCATTTTTCGCACCTTCCTAATCCTGCCAATAGCTGCAAATCGGCAATCGTTTGGCTTTTCCCGAACTACCTAACCCCTAGAAATGGTGGCGCTCTCCCGCGCCGCAAACGGCCCAAAGAACATTTTCGGGGCCAGGTACAAGTTTTTATAGTTTCCTTTTCCTAGTTAAACAAGGTATTTTCCTAGTCTGTTGATTATATCCATTCCTAGCACCATTTTGCATTACACCAGTTTTCGGACCCAGTTTTACCTGGATGTAGTGCCAACTATGTCCACCGGTGTCTGGTAATTTGAAATAACACCAGGATAGCTCAACTTTTTTGTCGCTGCTAGTGCCGGATGTAAGATAGTGATACTCTACCCAGTATCAAACAAGGCGCGAATCGGGGCGCCATTTACTCGCACAGGCGCAATCAATACGGAGTAACCATCTTCGCTGTTGATATTCGATGATGTCGGAAACCGCTCCCACCGCGTTTTCCGACATCATCGAATATCAACAGCGAAGATGGTTACTCCGTATTGATTGCGCCTGTGCGAGTAAATGGCGCCCCGATTCGCGCCTTGTTTGATACTGGGTCGAGTATCACTATCTTACATCCGGCACTAGCAGCGACAAAAAAGTAAGACTGTGTCTTAAACTTCTGGTGCTATTTCAATTACCAGACACACATTGGACATAGTTGGCACTGCACCTATCCAGGTAAAACTGGGTCAAAACTGGTTAGGAATGGATATAATCAACAAATTCGGGAAAATTGCCTTTGACTTCGCAAAACAAACTTGTAGACTCTCGGAAAGGAAACTATAAAATTTAACGAAAAGACTGTACCTGGCCCCCAACCTTTGGCCGTTTGCGGCTACAGAATACTGTTAAAATTCCCCCTATTTTCTTAGGTAATTATTGCGGGAAAGAGTAGATTCTGCCAAACGATGCCTTAGCAGCTATTTGACAGATTCAAGGCCAGAAGGTAATCGAAATGGTCTATATGTCGCACGCTCACGAAATGGTCTATATGTCACGACCTTCGGCAAACTATGTGCCTATCCGCTTACTCAATTTGTCTACTATTGCTGATCAAAAATTGCTACAGGCCACTCCGGTGTACGACTTCGATCTAACCATGTCACAATATTCTACCTACTACATCCAAAATAGTTGTTTCCAACGTCAATTCCGTCAACGACAACGATTATGATCTGGGCATCACCACAGCCGTGGAACATACTATTGACACCGGTGATCAACCTCGGATAAAACAACGACCATATTCAGTCCCGCTTCTAGAGCGTGAATCACTGAGACAAAGGGTCCGAGATATGGAACAACAGGGAGTGATTCGAGAGTGCAACGTCACCATGGTCAAGTCCGGTTGTCATCGTACAGAAGAAAGACGGCTTAAAGCGCTTTTGCGTAGACTACAGAAAACTCAACTCGGTCACTAGAAAAAACCCTTTACCCTTTACCGTGAATTTCCAAAATCTGGAACTGGCATGAGGCGACGCCAAATTCTTCTCACCTTTCGATCTTAGGGTCAGGCTATTGGCAAATTTCAGTAAATGAAGAGGACAAAGCAAAAACCGCATTCATAGCATTCTTCTACAGCGCACCAGCCACATTTCAGCGTCACATGGAATTTACTCTCTCCGGGTTACAGTGGAGAACTTGTATGGTTTACATCGATGACATTTTGGTATACTCCGCAACTTTTAAGGACCACCTGACACATCTCCGAGGAGTACTGGACAAACTACGTCGAGATGGTTGCAAACTAAAATTGCGGAAGTATAATTTTTACTGAGATGAAGTTCCGTACCTTGGCTATGTCGTCTCCGCCTCTGGCCTGAAACCAGATCCCAGCAATGTCAGTGCCATCAAAAATTGGCCACAACCTACAGATGCACGTCGTGTCCGACAATTTTTGGGTGTCGCCTCGTAGTACCGACGCTTCATGGAGGGTTTTGCAAAACTAGCTGAACCGCTCCACAAGCTCTATTCGTAAGAATGAACGTTTTAACTGGATTTCCGAAGCTGACGAAAGCTTTCGAGGCTTGATCAAACGATTTCAGCTCCAATTTTAGCGTTTCCAGATCTACGACTCCCATAATCCTGTACACGGATGCCAGTGATCAGAGCTTTGGTGCTTCATTGCACCAGAAACAAGAAAGCATCGAAAAACCGATCGCATTCATTAGCCGGGCATTGTCGAAACTCTGCGAAAAATCACTCAGTAATCGAAAAAGAGAGCTCTGTGCATCGTCTGGTCCTGCCAAACAACTCCGACAATATCTGTATGATGCAGGCTTTACCATCGTCACTGACCATCAGCCCATTAAATGGGTATTTACAACGAAACATCCAACGGGAAAACTGAGCTAGCTGGAGCATGACTCATCGGGAATATAATTCTAAAATTAAATATAAACCAGGAAAGATTCATAGCAATGCCGATGCTCAGTCCCCAATCAACGTGTGCCATATCAACGCTGACTTCGACTCAGATCTGAGAAAACTACTTGAAGAGGAGATGCGAGATAAAGAAATACAAGAGCTATGATTGAATATTTCCGAAATCGAGCAACTTCGGATGATCCTCGACTTCTGCAATACGTGAAAAAGTATGCTTCGCAATTCGAAATTGATGATGGAGTGCTAGTCAGAGTGTTAACAAACTTTCGGAATAGAAAAGGGTATTAAAAAAACAACTGGTGATACCACAGACGTTGAGAGAGGACATAATGAAACTAAACTATGAAATGACGAAACTTCTGGAGGACACTTTGGAGTGTCAAAAACTCTAGAAAAAACCAGAGAAAGGTATTTTTGGCCGAATATGTAGAACGATATCCGAGACTGCTGCCGCAACTTTGTGGCTTGTGCCAGTAGAAAAGCTCCGTCAGCGTATGTCAAAATGCCCCTAAATACGATTCCGGTAACTGGTCTTTTTGATTTAGTGGCAACAGACAATATGGGTCCACTTCCCCAAACTTATTCCGGCAATCGCTATATCATAGACTTCATGGATTACCTCAGTAAATGGGCCGAAGCTATACCTATTCCGGACATAAAAGCCGAAACTGTAGCAAAAACTTTTGTTAACGAATGTGTTAGTAGATATGGAGCTCCGTTACGCTTGTTGTCTGACAGTGTTGCGAACTACACATCGCAGTTAGTAGAGGATACTTGCCGACTTTTGTCAACGCAAAAGGTCTTCAGTAGCCCCTACAGACCTTTAAGCCCCAGAAATTTTGTAATCACCGAGTCATACGATTAGACTTTAGAAATTTTTGAAATGAAAAGTTTACCATTTTTTTGATTCTCCAAAATTTTAAGAAACTCCGAACTGTGCTTGATCTTGTTATACCATGTTTAATTGTCCCCAATTTGTTTCAGACATCGCCTTCTCCGTTATTTTGATCAACGACGAATTTGTATTTTTGTGTGCCTCCGTTCTCCGTTCTGTGACTATTTGTCTCTGTGTCACTATGCAAAGCGTTCGAAAGGCCTCCGACCGGTTCCGCGACGAACAAGCGAAATTTAGTCACTGGACTTGATGATATTCCAGCTGAGAAGAAAGCTGAAATTCTCGCTGGTCTATTACGAGTGGGTGTCTACTTCGACGTTGTCCGAGGCGTTGCCAGTCGCCAGAACCGAACGAGACGAAAACCCGCGACGTCCAGCTCCAGCTCTTCGTCTGACTCCGATAGTAGTTCGTGCTACTCCGGCTGCGGCCAACCGCCAGCGACCCTCCGAGTGATGGCGCCAATTCGGCTCCTCCTGCCGCTGCTGTTGTCCCCACCGGCCGTGCTGTTCACCGTGCCGACCCCTCCGTTGCCGCTGCCGAGCCCCAACCGCTGCCCGAACCCCCCTTCACGCTGACCATCTCCGACATTGATGACGTGCTGTCGCTCTGCGGGGACAAGCCGCTGTTCATTGGTGGCATCCGCTTCCTGTGTCCCCTCGACGCCATCCTCTACTTTGTGCTGTTGCGCCAAGGTGAACGGTTCTCCGACGCTGCTGACCAAGTCCCGTGGCTGAAGCTGGCCAGAACCAGCGCCAGTGCCCTGCAGCGTTTCTGCAGCCAGCTTCGACGTACTCCGGTCCCGGAACAATTGCTGGAGGATGAACTCGAAATTATCGTCCACGAGGTCCTCAGCGTCCGATACATCGATTGCTCCGAGTTCCGAGAAGCTGTCGACCGCCTGCCCCGCAACGTCACCTCCGTCAACCATCATGCCCCTCCGAACCTCCCTGCAGACTCAGCGCCTACCTCCGACCGATGGCTGGATCTGTTTCGTGCCATTGAAACCGAATTCCGCGCTGTCCTGCAAAAACTCAACGTGTCAGCGTCTCCTCCTTGCTCCTAGATTGAGAGCCGCCGCCTTTTTGTGCGCAAGCGACGTGAAGCACTACGTCCTTGATTCCAAAATTCCGGCTCTTCCGCTCAAAAAGCCCTACCTTCATCGACATTATTTTCGGGGTATGTGTGTCGTGGTGGCCGTTCCGGAGACAAAGAGGTTCTCCGTTTCCTCGAGGAATACCGAGCTTGACCAGTACGCCAACGATCATGCCATTGAACGAACGACGTGGCTAACAACAACTACGCCCAGCCGCTGGTAGAGCATTAAGTCTTGCTGGAGCTTGTTCCGGGTCATTTTCAACAAGGCCCTCGAAATCGCGTTTTCGTATTGCTTCTCCCGCGCCGCTCCGATTTTGCCCATTTACAAGACCCATAGCAACCCACAAGGCCCAACAAGCCCCTTTTACTCGGCCCACAAGGCTATTCGCAGCGGCAGCTACCCCAACGTCCGCTTTATCAATCCCCTGCCGGTCATGCTGGACCATCATTACCTCAAGGATTGTGGCTACCACTTCTCCGCCACCTGCGTTATCCGTATTTTGCGTTTGATTGTGCGCGATGCCTAGCTCCGACTGTACATGGAAGACAATATGGGCATGAGACGAATTGCGTTAATAAAATGTTCTTTCGCGTTTAAGTAATTGTCAGTTGTTATGCGCTATTTTATATCTATTGTCTGACTGACAAATAATTACTCCGGCCATTTACTAGGGCAACGCGTTTAGCTCTCGTGAAGCCCTAACTGTGAGGGCACAGTTTTAGGGGCAAGGAGTAATGCGAAATGTGACTGTTTTATAATTCAGTAAATGCCTAGTGATTTTGTGTGCTCTAGTTATTACGTACTCTTGCTTTTGTGTGCTCTTAGTAATGTGTGCACTTGCTGTTCTGTGCTCTTAGTGTATTGTATGCTCCTAGTATTGTAGTTGCTCCTAAAGTAACAATAGGCTCTTATCTGTTTTATTTCATACTTTATTTACTAACCTATTTTCCCCTAAACTGTTATCACTGTTGTATTTTTTCCTACGCTACTCCGAAGCTAGTATAAAATTTGCTTAAAAGTTCATTCCTATCAGTCTTCGTTTCTCCGTTAACTTGGTCTGTTAGCCCTTCAAACATTCTCCGATCTCCGACTTCTATACTTGTGCAAACGTTTAACTGTTCCCCGTTGTGATTTTGCTAAATTGCCTGATTGTGTGCTATACTGCTGTGACTAATAAACCTACCATAATTATTCTTGGTGCGGCCTTCCTTTTGAAGTAGACTGCGGTAGTGACCCGCTGAAGCACACAGTACATTTCAGGCAGGTGAGCGTAGTTAGGTCCCATAAAAATTTGCTCACTGTTTCCTCGTAAACACTCACATGGACTCGGTAACAGCTATTTAGTTCGTAATTTTGGGTAGAATGCATAAATTCAAAACCTTGCATGTTGCACTTCGCACTTAATACCCAGAAATTTTGTTATGCGTGCTTGTTTTTAATTTGTCATTTTGTTGCTGCTTGCTTGCCCTGCATGACGCTGTTATTTATATAGTCCGTGTGAGTGTAACTGATAGCACACACAGATTGCACTAATATACAGAATTACGCATTTATTTTAGCTGTATTTCATGCTTGCTTAGTTTTTGTTTAAATTGTGTTGGTGAGTTTCTCTAGTTTAGTTTAATTTATTTTGCTTGATATTAATAATATTCACACATTAGGCCGGCACTTGCCATTATTTAATCATGCCCCTGTCCCTAGAGTTATTTTTATGATGACCTGCTTGCATATTGTTTTGCGTGCCGCTGTTGCTTGCGTGTACTTCAGTGAATGTCCGGGTGTCGCTTGCTGCTGACGCAACGTACAAAGTGAAACAGTGAACTACAAAAGTAGGACAAGGACAGGATAAAGGGATTAATAAGTTGAGAAAAGCTAGGTATGTTGCCTTTGTGTTGGGTAATGGTGCTCTGTCCTGGTTTTGTACTATGTGCTCGCCTTGGTTTCTTCTAACCATGTTTCTGTTTGCTGTTTGCTTAGGGTGCCCTATTCATGCTCAACATAATGTCTGGCGAATCATGGAGTTTTACATTGACAACAAGTATATATATCGGAACGCATATATATGACTCACTTTCTGAGAAAATCGACCATGTGTGATTGACTTGAAAAATCGACCTTCTCCGATTCGCTTTATTTTTGCATATGTTATAGCCCTTGATACCAAACAAATGTAGGCAAGACAGTTCCGTCTGAAAGGTTGTCGTTTTTTAGATATGGGCTTTCAAAAATGACCGTTTTTTGGAATTTTCACTTTTTCGACAGTATCTCATGCATATATCGATATTTTCCATAAACGACGGCGATTCTTACTCATATTTATTTTCGTAGATTCTGCATGCATACGTTACATTTACACAAATTTATAAAACCACAGCAATTATATGGCTTGACGCAGAATGGAATATTTCCCGTCAATTTCACTATCTACACATCCAAACTTCAGTTTTTACCGCTTAACCCTCATTCATAGATTCGGGCTGCGCAAAATGTTTACATATTCTGAAAGCCACATATCTTGACCTGTTCTATGCAAAAAATTAGAAAAATTCATTGGGAGTTAGATACCTTTATTAACGGTCAACATGTCCTTTTCGACGACGTCTTTTACCATACCACACTCATAAAAAACCAGGATGTCTAATTTGGATTTCCCCACTTTTGGTGGTATTTGCATTCTTTTCACATACATATACATTTACAATTTCCCCCCACTAACACACACCCCCCAAAAAATTTTTTAAATATCAGGGGTGTTGTGGCCCATTTACGAAAAAATAGGAAATAAAATAGGAATTTCCCAGAGGAAAAAAGAGAAAAATAGAAATTTCTGAGCAAAAAATTGGAAAAAATAGGAATTTTTTGTGGACGTTTTATTGAAATATTGTACTGTGGTAACAGTAAACTGCTGTTTTTCCGTCAAAACAAAGGATACCTATGTATATATAGCGTCAGTCAGTGGCGTGAAAAATTTCGGGGAGGGAACTTTTCGAGTTTTTTTAACTGTGTTGAAATGCACTCGGCAAAAAACGACACATATTAGCATATTTCCTTCCAAACCAATGCTAGTGAGTGCTAGCTAGTGCTGCCACTGCAAACCTGAGGGATGAGGTCTTTTGGGCAGGGGAGACCCAGTCGGAAATCCACCGGTGCCCAGGGGGCATCATCCAATTTCTCCGGAGGTCCGGGCATCTACCCGGGTCAATGGCACCGCCACGACGCTGATGGAGCAAGGCAAGGCAAGGCAAGCCCTTTGAAACAGCCTGCTTGCCCTTCCAAACAGCCTGCTTGCTCTTCCAAATAGCCAGCTTGCCCTTTGAAACAGTCTGCTTGCCCTTCGAAACAGTCTGCTTGCCCTTCGAAACATTCTGCTTGCCCTTCGATACATTGCTTGCCCATCGAAACACATCTTGGATGCCCTTCGAAACCCAATCGTACACATGATGTCATGAAAGACAAAGCCACAGAGTTGCCGCCGTCACGCGTCTGGGGGCGACCAACCCCAGGAAAAAAATTTCAAAAAATCGTGATTTTTATGCCGAGTTGGGTCACTTGGAGACGCATCGAAAATTTTTGCAGACGGAAATGAAAACAAAAGGGGGATCGTCACATTAGACAGTGTAGTATCTACGCAAGCAAACGCAGCATAAGGTACACTCGTGTACACGTGCATAGGCTTTGATAAAAGATAATAGCACGGAATAGCAAGCCACAAAGTTATAGGGGTCTGGGGGCGGCTGTCTCTAAGAAAAAAATTGTAGAATTTTTCATTTTTAGGCCAAATTTGGTCAACTGGTGACGTATTGGCAATTTTTTCTCGTCAGACCTAAAAACCGAAGGGGGGACCCTTTGGAGCGATGAGCAGAATTTGAGCAATTTTCAATTTTGGTGAGCAAAATTTTTAATCGTGAGCATTTTCTTCGTATTTCGCCCAAAAACACCCTGCATATATTGAAAATTTGAAAAAATAAGAAAAAATAGGAATTTTTTCCAAAAATTAGGAAAAATAGGAGGGGGTCGAAAAAATAGGAAAAAATAGGAAAAATAGGAGCCGCAACACCCCTGAAATATACACTTTAGTCTTGATCTTTATTCAGTTAGTCATAATGAACATTATTGATTTCTATTGATTAGAGTCATAATCCTGTTAATTGCTTGTTTGACAGGTCAGAATTTTGAAGCATACGCTCTAGCTTCTTTAAAATAATAATAAGATAAGCCAGGTATAAATAGTTGTATCTGAGCGAGCAAACGTAACCACTGGCGCAACCAGTGAGAATATTTTTCTCTATTAACGACCTGAGCTAGCAGTCTCATAACCCTCCGAAATAGTTTCTAAAATACGGTTCATTTGGCTAGATGATCCTGTCCAGACTGGTTTATCGAAATTTGATTTTGGTTGATTTTTATGTGTTGTGGTTTGTGATAAAACAAAAACAAAATATTGTTGTAGAAAGGCTAAAATTAAAAGCAAACACCAACCAAGCGTAGAAAATAAACTTAAACAGTGTAGAATGATGGCGAAGCACGAAATTTATGAATTTCATATGTTTCAACGCAGAAAAGAGTATCTAACTCCCGCAGAAATTTTACAATATTTTTTGAACAGTTAGTAAATACGTATGATTATATGTCAGTGTCATAAACTTCTGCAGCTCCGCTGTTTGGAATGGAAAAAATTGGTCAATATGGTTATATGGTTATGGTGAAAAAATGCAAATTATCACACATAAACTGTCGGAAATCCAAAATTTTAGATCATGCCTGGTTTTTTATGAGTTGTGGTTAGTGGTAAAATGACGTCGTCGAAAATGTGACATGTTTGACCGTTAATAAAGGTATCTAACTCCCAATGAATTTTTCTAATTTTTTGCATAGAACAGGTCAAGATATGTGGCTTTCAGAATATGTAAACATTTTGCGCAGCCCGAATCTATGAATGAGGGTTAAGCGGTAAAAACTGAAGTTTGGATGTGTAGATATGTTGAAATTGACGGGAAATATTCCATTCTGCGTCAAGCCATATAATTGCTGTGGTTTTATAAATTTGTGTAAATGTAACGTATGCATGCAGAATCTACGAAAATAAATATGAGTAAGAATCGCCGTCGTTTATGGAAAATATCGATATATGCATGAGATACTGTCGAAAAAGTGAAAATTCCAAAAAACGGTCATTTTTGAAAGCCCATATCTAAAAAACGACAACCTTTCAGACGGAACTGTCTTGCCTACATTTGTTTGGTATCAAGGGCTATAACATATGCAAAAATAAAGCGAATCGGAGAAGGTCGATTTTTCAAGTCAATCACACATGGTCGATTTTCTCAGAAAGTGAGTCATATATATGCGTTCCGATATATATACTTGTTGTCAATGTAAAACTCCATGATTCGCCAGACATTATGTTGAGCATGAATAGGGCACCCTAAGCAAACAGCAAACAGAAACATGGTTAGAAGAAACCAAGGCGAGCACATAGTACAAAACCAGGACAGAGCACCATTACCCAACACAAAGGCAACATACCTAGCTTTTCTCAACTTATTAAACCCTCTTATCCTGTCCTTGTCCTACTTTTGTAGTTCACTGTTCACTTTGTACGGTGCGGCAGCAGCAAGCGACACCCGGACATTCACTGAAGTACACGCAAGCAACAGCGGCACGCAAAACAATATGCAAGCAGGTCATCATAAAAATAACTCTAGGGACAGGGGCATGATTAAATAATGGCAAGTGCCGGCCTAATGTGTGAATATTATTAATATCAAGCAAAATAAATTAAACTAAACTAGAGAAACTCACCAACACAATTTAAACAAAAACTAAGCAAGCATGAAATACAGCTAAAATAAATGCGTAATTCTGTATATTAGTGCAATCTGTGTGTGCTATCAGTTACACTCACACGGACTATATAAATAACAGCGTCATGCAGGGCAAGCAAGCAGCAACAAAATGACAAATTAAAAACAAGCACGCATAACAAAATTTCTGGGTATTAAGTGCGAAGTGCAACATGCAAGGTTTTGAATTTATGCATTCTACCCAAAATTACGAACTAAATAGCTGTTACCGAGTCCATGTGAGTGTTTACGAGGAAACAGTGAGCAAATTTTTATGGGACCTAACTACGCTCACCTGCCTGAAATGTACTGTGTGCTTCAGCGGGTCACTACCGCAGTCTACTTCAAAAGGAAGGCCGCACCAAATAATTATGGTAGGTTTATTAGTCACAGCAGTATAGCACACAATCAGGCAATTAGCAAAATCACAACGGGGAACAGTTAAACGTTTGCACAAGTATAGAAGTCGGAGATCGGAGAATGTTTGAAGGGCTAACAGACCAAGTTAACGGAGAAACGAAGACTGATAGGAATGAACTTTTAAGCAAATTTTATACTAGCTTCGGAGTAGCGTAGGAAAAAATACAACAGTGATAACAGTTTAGGGGAAAATAGGTTAGTAAATAAAGTATGAAATAAAACAGATAAGAGCCTATTGTTACTTTAGGAGCAACTACAATACTAGGAGCATACAATACACTAAGAGCACAGAACAGCAAGTGCACACATTACTAAGAGCACACAAAAGCAAGAGTACGTAATAACTAGAGCACACAAAATCACTACATTTACTGAATTATAAAACAGTCACATTTGACATTACTCCTTGCCCCTAAAACTGTGCCCTCACAGTTAGGGTTCACGGAGAGCTAAACGCGTTGCCTCAGTCAATGGCCGGAGTAATTATTTGTCAGTCGAACTATAGATAGGTCAATTACTCACTTAACAACTGACAATTAATTAAACGCGGAGAACATTTATTGACGCAATTCGTCTCGTGGCCCATTATTGTCTTCCATGTACAGTCGGAGCTAGGGCACATCGCGCACAATCAAACGCAAAATACGGATAACGCAGGTGGCGGAGAAGTGGTAGCCACAATCCTTGAGGTAATGATGGTCCAGCATGACCGGCAGGGGATTGATAAAGCGGACGTTGGGGTAGGGCTCTGCCGCCTGGCGAATAGCCTTGTGGGCCGGAGTAAAAGGGGCTTGTTGGGCCTTGTGGGTTGCCTTATGGGTCTTGTAAAATGGGCAAAATCGGAGCGGCGCGGGGGAAGCAATACGAAAACGCGGATTTCGAGGGCCTTGTTGAAAATGACCCGGAACAGTTCGCGGTACATGTACAACAGCGGCTGGGCGTAGTTGTTGTTAGCCACGTCGTTCGTTCCAATGAGCAGGGTGATGGTGGCGTACTGGTAGAGGCTTCGGTATTCCTCGAGGAAACGGAGAACCTCTTTGTCTCCGGAACGGCCGCCACGGACACACATACCCGAAAATAATGTCGATGAAGGTAGGGCTTTTTGAGCGGAAGAGCCGGAATTTGGAATCAGAGAGGACGTAGTGCTTCACGTCGCTTGCGCACACGAAGGGCAGCAGGCTCTCGATGCTGGGGCAAGGAGGAGACGCTGACACGTTGAGTTTTTGCAGGACAGTGCGGTACTCTGTTTCAATGGCATGAAACAGATCCAGCCGTCGGTCGGAGGTAGGCGCTGAGTCTGCAGGGAGGCCCTAAGGGTTGATGGAGGTGATATTGTGGGGCAGGCGGTCAACAGCTTCTCGAAACTAGGAGCAATCAATGTATCGGACGCTGAGGACCTAGTGGACGATAATTTCTAGTTCATCCTCTAACAATTGTTCCGGGACCGGAGTACGTCGCAGCTGGCTGCAGGGCACTGGCGCTGGTTCTGGCCAGCTTCATCCACGGGACTTGGTCACCAGCGTCGGAGTACCGTTCACCCTGGCGCAACATCACGAAATAGAGGATGGCGTCGAGGGGACACAGGAAGCGGTTGTCACCAATGAACAGCGGCTTTTCCCCGGAGAGCGACAGCACATCATCTCTGTCGAAGATGGTCAGCGTAAAGGGGGGTTCGGGCGGCGGCAACGGAGGGGTTGGCACGGTGGATAGGACGGCCGGAGGGGACAACAGCAGCGGCAGGAGTAGCCGAATTGGCACCTTCACTTGGAGGATCGCTGGCGGTTGGCCGCAGCCGGAGTAGCACGAACTACTATCGGAGTCAGACGAAGAGCTGGAGCTGGACGTCGCGGGTTTTCGTCTCGTTCGGTTCTGGCGACTGGCAACGCCTCGGACAACGTCGAAATAGACACCCACTCGTTATAGACCAGCGAGAATTTCAGCTTTCTTCTCAGCTGGAATATCATCAAGTCCAGTGACTAAATTTCGCTTGTTCGTCGCGGAACCGGTCGGAGGCCTTTCGAACGCTTTGCATAGTGACACAGAGACAAATAGTCACAGAACGGAGAACGGAGGCACACAAAAATACAAATTCGTCGTTGATCAAAATAACGGAGAAGGCGATGTCTGAAACAAATTGGGGACAATTAAACATGGTATAACAAGATCAAGCACAGTTCGGAGTTTCTTAAAATTTTGGAGAATCAAAAAAATGGTAAACTTTTCATTTCAAAAATTTCTAAAGTCTAATCGTATGACTCGGTGATTACAAAATTTCTGGGGCTTAAAGGTCTGTAGGGGCTACTGAAGACCTTTTGCGTTGACAAAAGTCGGCAAGTATCCTCTACTAACTGCGATGTGTAGTTCGCAACACTGTCAGACAACAAGCGTAACGGAGCTCCATATCTACTAACACATTCGTTAACAAAAGTTTTTGCTACAGTTTCGGCTTTTATGTCCGGAATAGGTATAGCTTCGGCCCATTTACTGAGGTAATCCATGAAGTCTATGATATAGCGATTGCCGGAATAAGTTTGGGGAAGTGGACCCATATTGTCTGTTGCCACTAAATCAAAAAGACCAGTTACCGGAATCGTATTTAGGGGCATTTTGACATACGCTGACGGAGCTTTTCTACTGGCACAAGCCACAAAGTTGCGGCAGCAGTCTCGGATATCGTTCTACATATTCGGCCAAAAATACCTTTCTCTGGTTTTTTCTAGAGTTTTTGACACTCCAAAGTGTCCTCCAGAAGTTTCGTCATTTCATAGTTTAGTTTCATTATGTCCTCTCTCAACGTCTGTGGTATCACCAGTTGTTTTTTTAATACCCTTTTCTATTCCGAAAGTTTGTTAACACTCTGACTAGCACTCCATCATCAATTTCGAATTGCGAAGCATACTTTTTCACGTATTGCAGAAGTCGAGGATCATCCGAAGTTGCTGGATTTCGGAAATATTCAATCATAGCTTGTATTTCTTTATCTCGCATCTGCTCTTCGCGTAGTTTTCTCA
This sequence comes from Trissonchulus sp. WLG1_4, assembly GCA_030248245.1. Classification (NCBI taxonomy): domain Eukaryota; kingdom Metazoa; phylum Nematoda; class Enoplea; order Enoplida; family Ironidae; genus Trissonchulus; species Trissonchulus sp. WLG1_4. The sequence goes on from JASANF010011298.1 coordinate 16,951, forward strand.
GATCTGAGTCGAAGTCAGCGTTGATATGGCACACGTTGATTCGGGACTGAGCATCGGCATTGGTATGACTCTTTCCTGGTTTATATTTAATTTTGAAATTATATTCCCGATGAGTCATGCTCCAGCTAGCTAGTTTTCCCGTTGGATGTGCCGTTGTAAATACCCATTTAATGGGCTGATGGTCAGTGACGATGGTAAAGCCTGCATCATACAGATATTGTCGGAGTTGTTTGGCAGACCAGACGATGCACAGAGCTTCTTTTTCGATTACTGAGTGATTTTTCGCAGATTTCGACAATGCCCGGCTAATGAATGCGATCGGTTTTTCGATGCTTTCTTGTTTCTGGTGCAATGCAGCACCAAAGCTCTGATCACTGGCATCCGTGTACAGGATTATGGGAGTCGTAGATCTGGAAACGCTAAAATTGGAGCTGAAATCGTTTGATCAAGCCTCGAAAGCTTTCGTCAGCTTCGGAAATCCAGTTAAAACGTTCATTCTTACGAATAGAGCTTGTGGAGCGGTTCAGCTAGTTTTGCAAAACCCTCCATGAAGCGTCGGTACTACGAGGCGACACCCAAAAATTGTCGGACACGACGTGCATCTGTAGGTTGTGGCCAATTTTTGATGGCACTGACATTGCTGGGATCTGGTTTCAGGCCAGAGGCGGAGACGACATAGCCAAGGTACGGAACTTCATCTCAGTAAAAATTATACTTCCGCAATTTTAGTTTGCAACCATCTCGACGTAGTTTGTCCAGTACTCCTCGGAGATGTGTCAGGTGGTCCTTGAAAGTTGCGGAGTATACCAAAATGTCATCGATGTAAACCATACAAGTTCTCCACTGTAACCCGGAGAGAGTAAATTCCATGTGACGCTGAAATGTGGCTGGTGCGCTGTAGAAGAATGCTATGAATGCGGTTTTTGCTTTGTCCTCTTCATTTACTGAAATTTGCCAATAGCCTGACCCTAAGATCGAAAGGTGAGAAGAATTTGGCGTCGCCTAGTGAATCCAGAATTTTGGAAATTCACGGTAAAAGGTAAAGGGTCTTTTCTAGTGACCGAGTTGAGTTTTCTGTAGTCTACGCAAAAGCGCTTGAAGCCGTCTTTCTTCTGTACGATGACAACCGGACTTGACCATGGTGACGTTGACTCGCGAATCACTCCCTGTCGTTCCATATCTCGGACCCTTTGTCTCAGTGATTCACGCTCTAGAAGCGGGACTGAATATGGTCGTTGTTTAATCCGAGGTTGATCACCGGTGTCAATAGTATGTTCCACGGCTGTGGTGATGCCCAGATCATAATCGTTGTCGTTGACGGAATTGACGTTGGAAACAACTATTTTGGATGTAGTAGGAGAATATTGTGACATGGTTAGATCCAAGTCGTACACCGGAGTGGCCGTAGCAATTTTTGATCAGCAATAGTAGACAAATTGAGTAAGCGGATAGGCACATAGTTTGCCGAAGGTCGTGACATATAGACCATTTCGTGAGCGTGCGACATATAGACCATTTCGATTACCTTCTGGCCTTGAATCTGTCAAATAGCTGCAAGGCATCGTTTGGCAGAATCTATCTTTCCCGCAATAATTACCTGAGAACAAGGCGGAATTTCAACAGTTTCTGTAACGCAAACGGCCAAAGGTTGGGGGCCAGGTACAGTCTTTTCGTTAAATTTTATAGTTTCCTTTCCGAGAGTCAAAGTTTGTTTTGCGAAGTCAAAGGCAATTTTCCCGAATTTGTTGATTATATCCATTCCTAGCACCATCGGATATGGGGTTTCGTTAGGTGTTACACCAGTTTTGACCCAGTTTTACCTGGATAGGTGCAGTGCCAACTATGTCCAATGTGTGTCTGGTAATTGAAATAGCACCAGAAGTTTAAGACACAGTCTTACTTTTTTGTCGCTGCTAGTGCCGGATGTAAGATAGTGATACTCGACCCAGTATCAAACAAGGCGCGAATCGGGGCGCCATTTACTCGCACAGGCGCAATCAATACGGAGTAACCATCTTCGCTGTTGATATTCGATGATGTCGGAAAACGCGGTGGGAGCGGTTTCCACATCATCGAATATCAACAGCGAAGATACTCCATATGCGCCTGCGAGAAAGCGCCCCGATTCGCGCCTTTTATCGGTAGAATCACTTCTACATCCGGCACGCAGCGACAAAAAAGGAGCATCCGATTTCAATACCAGACACCGGGGACATAGGCACACATCCAGGAAAACGGGTCCGAAAACGGGAATGCAAAAGTGCAGAAGGAAATCAACAGACAGGAAAATACCACAGGAAAAGAAACAAAAAACACCGCCCCGAAAATCGGCCTGCGGCGCGGAGAGCGCCACCATTCGGGGGTCGGAAAAGCCAAACGAGCCATGCAGCTGCAGGAGGAAGGCAAAAATCGCCACAGGCACCCTCGCAAACCCTCCGCCGCCCAATCCCGCGCTCCCACTCACCCCGCCCATCCCTGCCAAAAGTCCTCTCCGCACACAACAATGGGCGGCTCCCGAACACACACGGAACGACCCCCCCTCCCGAGAGCGAGCCAGAATGGGCAGAGGGGAACGAGGTCGCCCCACGGGTTAGAGCCTTTGCGTAGACTACAAAAAGTCCAACTGAGAGACCCTTACCTTTACGTGGTACCCAAGTTCTGAATTCACTTAGCAATACTTCTCACCTTTTCTTAGGTCTGAGCTATGGCAAATTTCAGTGATGAAGAGGACAAAGCAAAAACCGCATTCGTGGCATTCTTCTACAGCGCACCAGCCACATTTCGGCGTCACATGGAATTTACTCTCTCCGGTTACAGGTGGAAGTATGAGTTCATCGATGACATTTTGGTATACTCCGCAACTTTGGAGCCACAAAAAAATTTTCAACTCGGGTGGTTGCAACTAAAAATACAAAATAATTTTACTCAAAATAAAGTTCCACCTTGCAAGTCGTCTCACCTAGGCCATAAAACCAGATCCACATCATAAAAAATTCGCAGCGTTTACAGATGCACGTCGTGTCGTGCTCATAGTACCGACGCTTCATGTTTGCAAAAGTTTTAGGTGAACCGTGCCACAAGCTCTCTGCGTAAGAATGAACGTTTTAACATTACAAAGCTGACGAAAGTTTCGACTTTAATCGATTTTTAGCTCCATTTTGGCGTTTGAGAAATCTACGAGCTCCGTAATATATTACACAAATACAGTGAGATATGCAGAGCCTACATTGCACCAGAAAAAAAAAAAGTGAAACCGATCGCGTCCCGTAGCCCGGCGCCTCAAAAAGTGTCAAAAATCGCAGTGAAAAAAGAAGCTCTGTGGTGGGGTCTCGTGGTCTGCCCAAACAACTCGAGTACTGTATGGTGCGTACCGTGGTCACTGACCATCCGGCCCCGATTAGGCAAAATGCAAAATTACGACACAACGGAAAACTTGTGACTAGGCTAGAAAACACAGTAACTCATCGGAACTGTAATTTCCGAAATTAAATATAAACCAGGAAAGAGTTCATACCCAATGCCCAAATCTCGTCCCCAAATCAACGTGTGTAGACTACAACTGCCGAAATCTGAAAAAAAAACTACCGCGAAGGCAGAGTGGTGCAAGAGCTATAATTGGATATTTTGGGCTTGAGAAAAATGATCCCTCAACTCTCGTGAAAAAAGTTGTGTCGCCAACAATGTGCTGGTCAGAGCGGTGAAGCTCGGGAGAGTAGAAAAGGGTATTAAAAAAAACAACTGGTGATACCACGGGGCGTTTTGAGAGAGGACATAATGGGCTTAAAAATATGAAATGAGCGAAAAACTTCTGGAACCGCTCAAGTCAGAAACTCTGAGAAAACCAGAGAGTATTGGCCGAATATATGCCGCCATTGTGGCTGCCCCCAGTCAAAAGCTCCGTCGTATGTAGGTGCCCCTCGATTCGGTAACTGGTTATTTTGATTAAGTGCGGCAACGGAGCAATATGGCCACTTCTCTCGGCAATCGCTATATCATAGACTTCATGGTACCTCCGTAAATGAGCAAAACTATTCGGGACGTAAAAGCCGAAACTGTAGCAAAAAGCTTTTGTAATGTTTTGTATTAGTAGATATGGAGCTCCGTTACGCTTGTTGTCTAGCAGCATATTTCGACACATCGCAGTTAGTAGAGGATACTTGCCGACTTTTGTGTCGACACAAAAGCGCGGGGTCGGCCCCTACAGTAAGCCCCAGGAAATTCGCACCCCGAGTAACAATTAGACTTTAGAAATTTTTGAAATGAAAAGTTTACCATTTTTGGATTATCTTTAAAAATTTCCGAACTGTGCTTGACGCAATTACCGTTATTTTTTTAATTCGACGGAGCGAATTATTTTTTGTGTGCCCTGCCTCTCGTTCTGTGACTATTTGTTACTATCACTATGCAAAGCGTTCGAAGGGGTCCGCTCCGCCCGACGAACAATACCGCTGAACGATGATATTCCCAGCTGAGAAGAAAGCTGAAATTCTCCGCTGGGTGGGTGTCTATTTTCGAGCATTTCTCCGACATTACCATGCGCCGGAGCTGAACGAGACCGAACCCGCGAACCTGCCTCCAGCTCGTCTGGCTTTTTATAGTAGTTCGTGCTCCGGCTCGGCCCCCCTCGGCCTCCCAAGTGGAAGGTGCCTACTCCTGCCCCGTGCCCCCTCCGCCAACCCTTGTTGCCGCCGCCCGAACCCCCCCTTACGGCGCTGCGACCATCTTGACGAGGAGTGATGTGCTGTAAGTTCTCCGGGACCGCTGTTAATTGGCGACAACCGCTTCCGTGTCCCTGGTTATTTCGTGATGCTTTGCATTAATTACTCCAAACACTGAGGAGCCCCGTGGATGAACGTGGCCCCGCGGAGGCCGGCGCCGGTGCCTCCCGCCGGCTGCGACGTACTCGGTTGCGGAACCCGCGAGGTGGGAGGTTTGAAATTATCGTCACTATTTCAGCGTCAAATCGTGATTGCTCCTAGTTCGAGAAGCTGTTGAGGACCCCTGCCGTGTCGCCCGGCTCGACCCTTTAGGCCTCCCTGCAGACTCAGCGCGAACCAACGGCTGGATCTGTTTCATGCCGTGAAAACGAGTACCGGCACAGTCTCCCTCAAAAAATTCAACGTGTCCAGCGTCCCCTTGCCGCGTGGAGCCTGCTGCTTCCGTGCGCAAGCGGAGCGGCGGGGAGCGCGCGTCCCACTCTGCCGCTGCGAAACCCTTCTTCATCGACGTATTTTCGGGGTGCCTGCCGTGGCGGTTTCCCGGAATTGTCGAATACGCTACGCGCCACCATTGGAACGAACGACGTGGCCTAACAACTACGCCCAGCCGCTGTACATGTACCGCGAACTGTTCCGGGTCATTTTCAAGCGGGGCCCTCAAAATCGCGTTTCTGCACATTTTTGCCCATTTTTACAAGACCCATCCCCGGCAAGGCTTGCTCCGGCCGAGGCTAAGCTATTCGGCCACGCGGGGCTCCCTACCCGGACGTCTCCCGTGTCGA
>JASANF010011300.1:0-33892 GCA_030248245.1 Trissonchulus sp. WLG1_4
AATGTCAAAAACCTTCAATTTAGATGCCAAAACTTATCCTTCCGCCTTTCGCTTTTTGAGATTACGTCACATTTATGCGACATTACTTTTTGAACTATAGTACATTACACAAAAGTCCGACACTAAAGGTGGAAATTTGGTAGTTTGTATCGCATTTTCTTTTATTTTTGAATATTCCACCAAATTTCATTAGGTTGCCTTTAAATATTTGGTGCCATGCTGATTACTGTTCACTAATTTTTGTATTAATATAATTGAATATGAAATATTTCGGATATGCACTAAAGCGTATATGTATGGCACTTTTTTCGCGTTAACAGACTAATTTTCATTCTGAAAATAGTGTAAAGTTGTCTGCAAAAAACCCTTTTATGGTTGGTGCAAAGTGCAATACTTAACTTGAATTCCGAATGAGGATTGCTTTGTAATCTTTTCTCGAAGTGCTGCAGGAATTACTCTTTATACTAGTTGAATAAGTACATATTTGACATTAATTTAGTTTTGGACTTACGTAAAGTAGACTTTCATTTTATCAGTAAATAAATGTTTTTCTTACAGAATATTTACTTGCAACTTTTACTTGTGTTTCAACTATGTATTTGCTGTTGATATTTACCTGTTGTCAATTCTAGTTTGTTTCGTAAATTTTGTAACTAATGCGGCATATCATTTTGTGGGCTATTAGCATACACGTACACGGGGTCTCGGTTTGGGGGGGGGGGGCTTGTCCCGAAATTTTCGACATTTTAGGGGGGGCTTGTCCCGATATTTTGTTTCAAAAACGCGAAAATTTCCAATTTTTGCCTAAAAATGGGAAACTTTTGTGAAATTCCGATATTTTTAGCGATTTTTTCGTTTTTTTGGTCATTTTTGAAGCATTTTACGGCGATCTGAAGTAATTTTGGGGTTTCAGAGAGGCTTGTCCCGACTGGTCAAATCTGAGGGGGGGGGCTTGTCCCGGAGTTTCAAATCTGGGGGGGGGGGGGCTTGCCCCCCCCAGACCCCCCCCCATGTACATACATCTGTGGCTATTAGTTTGTGCTGAATTCTGCTACAGTTGCGGTACGCGGTTGAGGCAGTTTCATTGAGTCTGAATTTGTTTGATATTGATTCTTACCTAATTATTTTTTCATTCTACCCACAGGCTAGACCATTAGCATATTTTTAATGTTTGTTAAGTAATCTCAGCCGTGTCGTGATTACTATGATAAGTTAGTCCTTGTTTAATATTGTTTATCACTTTTTCTCACTTTGTTAGCCAGCATAGTTTCCAGTTTGCACGGTTTCTACAGCACGAGTACACACCGTGGCAAACCCACAATGAAATTTCCGCGGGAGGGGGTGGCCGGGTGGGGATTTCCAGTGCCGAAACGGCTATTTTTCTGCATTTTAAATGGCCATATTGTGTGTTAAGGTGGTAGTAACGATTTCGAGGATATTTTTGAAGCACGTGAAGTAAATGCACCCTTTCCTTTCTGAAGTATTGATGCCGGCTAATGGTTTAGCTCAGTTCGCTGACATTCTCAGTAAGGCTAGCTACTAGATTCACTTAAGCCTGTTTCACACGGGGTGGATTTTTAAGGGGATTTTTCCCACGGGGATCCCCAGGGAGACCCTTTTGGGAGTCCGGCAGTAGTAGCAGAGAATACTACTTTTCGCTGCAAAAGGACCTCAAAATGACCAAATCTGCTTATTAGGCCCGTTTTCCAGAATTCGATCAAGAAAGTGTCAGTGTGCGCATTTGTGTTAATAATAAACGTCTTTTTGCACTACCATGAGTCTTCTGGGGTAGCTACAAGGCTTTTCGAGATCGCCAGACCATTTTCAAAAAGTGGGTTTTTCCCCCACATGGTTTTTTTTTACCCCGTCTAATTTCGGTCATGCCCCCCCTCGTACGAAAGAAGGAGGGACCTGCCACTGCGGTCATGAAAAGAAGAAGGGTAGTCCTCTGTAAAAGTGTTTTTACATTTGAGCTCGCATCTCTTAGTGCTGAGAAATGAGACTCCAAAATTCACCTCACTTGGAGCCATGTCGGGTCAAAAATGGGGGGATCCAATTTTTGACTCGCCAAAAAATACCAGCGGGACCCCTTTTGGATATTGCATATATACGTTTGCCTACAGGAACTGTACTATACGCTGGCAAATTTTTAGACCTGTGCCACGTACCCAAGTTCCGGAACTGGTGTGTGTTTTTTCCTTAAAAAATGGGGTTGGTTTTTCCCCGCCTGCTATATTGTTGTGGTGGATGTATATTGATTTTTTGACTATTCTAATCCCCGCAAAAGTTGCATAGTATTAATTATTACCTTACTATACTATACTATATAAACTTTCTTGCTCAAAAATAATTACGATAATAACTCAGGATCGGCTTAAAGCAGAAACGTCATTTTGACGTTATTAGATAGCTGACAGCGTGGCCAAAAATGTTTCTATTCAAAGTCAGTTCGTAAAGGCAACCGTTTAGCCGCTACACCGGTTTGAAAAAATAAAAAATTTCATACTGACATTTTCGGGCTCGAACATCTACTACGATGAATGTAGGATGATACTACAGTGTCATTTAATTCGCAATTTCAGAGTTTCAGACCGTCTTAAGTTGCCTCAACGTTAACGTAAAAACATAAAACGGACGCCTTTCAACTCCGAACAGAAAAAGCTTTTGAATGATACCTTAGCTGACGTATACCACTTACGTATAAACGTTTAAATTTTCAACTCTAAATTATGAAGCAAGCTTAGCGTAAAGTTAACGGGCCATGTCACCCATTGTTTAAAAGCTCTCTGAATTTGCTTACAAATGATGCTAATATTATTGTAGTATCTCTACGCTATCAAAAGTTATGGCTCTTTAATCCTTTGCTTAAGGGGCTGACTAGTGACCACACGGATCACACCATCTGTGATCTGTAATGTCAAGGCTAAATTTTTTTCAAACTTCTGTTAGTTTTAAAATTTTATTGTCAAACCATATTTTCAACAGGAGTGATCGGACAAGTCTAAACTAGACGCACTAAACTTGTTATACATATGTTATATATATGTTATTTATATATATATATACATCTTAATCAGTACTTAAAATTTTTATATTCCATTTTAATTTTTTATTTTTTTATTTCCAATTTTAACACAGTATTGGTACAATATCTATATATACGTGTTGTAAAAAAACAGTACGTGTAATATGTATAAAAATAGTAATAATGGCTTGGGAGAACTTTAGTAACTGAAAATTCAAGCATCGTGTGAAATTTTGTAACTCACGTAATATTTAATTGGCCACCGCATGTGGATCTTCTTGAAAAAACGATCGGAGAGCGATAAGCAAAAATCTCCTTGCGTCCCCATGCGTCCCCAAGGGGATCCCCATCGGGATCCCCCTGCGTTCCCACGCGTTCTCGTGCGTGCCCAAGGGGATCTCGTGGGGATCCGCTTGAAAATCCAACCCGTGTGAAACAGGTTTTACAACTTACAAAATAGTAAGCCAATGTAGTAGCTAATGTTAACGTAACTGTCTGCAATTATGAAAAGATTTTAGCAGAAGAATATAACTTTGTTTAAATTTAGTACTGCACATTTTTGTATAGACAAAATTAACCAGAAAACTTTAATTTTTTATATTTAGCCTTATGATTTTTTCGCAGTTTTAAAATACTGGTAATGTCAGACTGTAAACAATATTAACACTCGCAAACCGTTATGATTGCAACATAGATTATTTATGGCATTAAACGTTACATCATATATCTGGCATATTTTTAGGCCAAATTTTATGGGGGGGGGGCGCTCCAAATTCACAATAAAACACTATTTTTAGGTGAAAAAATGGTTCTTATGCTTTAAATGTTACGTTTTTATACGTTATAATAGCTACACTCATACAAAGTTTTTACGAAAAAGGACCCGAAAACCCTACCAAGGCGACATCGTTACTGCTAAAAAGTCGCTAAAACGTCCTTTGGAAAAAAATTTCGGGCTATGGGGGGCACCCCATCTGAAATGGGGGGGCGCGACCAAAATGGGGGGGCTCCGGACTTAATGGGGGGGGCGCCCCCCCCCCAGCCCCTCCTCCACTAAAAGTATGCCAGTATATAGTATTTCAATAACCGATTATCTACTTTATTAAGTGTTTCCAGATTCCAGATAATGCTAAGTGACATTTTTGCGAACACATAATAGTTATAATAGCTAGCCACTAATGAAACATAGTGCGTTAATGTTTCGCTAAACGTGTAGATCAGAAGAAACTGCGATTGATATGCCTATGCCCAACTACATTTATAACTTTTACAACATTGACTTAGCCAGAAAAACTAAGACACAGTACTTAGATTATTTTAAATGTGTTGAATGTACTGATTAATAATTTTAACGCAAATTACGACAAATAAGACATAGCGTAGTGGTTGATTTAAAAGCAGTGCTTTTTTACCGAGAGGTATTTGGAAACTTTGGAACAATAGTTTCTATTTCCTCCTTTTGTGGCCGATTTGCTCTCAGTGGTAATGGTAGTAGCGGGCAGTGGGGTGGGGAAACCTAAACGCGTTGCTATTTCGTGTTAAGAAGTACATAACTATATATTATTCTCTTCCTTTCAACTGTGGAATAGCCCATTCTGACCCTAGTTTTGTAATAGTGTCTAGGGCGTCTTATACCCCAATATTACATGGGTGCAGTTTTGAAAATTTGTGGGATGGAGCCGTCGACTGGGAGGAGAGGAGGGGCAGCAATTTTCGTGAAAAAACTACTTAGGCCCAAGGGCATAGTTTGTGGAGGCCATGTTGGGGTCGAGTGGACCTGTTTGGAGGGGGTGGGGCTTAGTTAGGTGGGCGGAGGGGAAATTTCCCAACCCCCTGAGTCCCTGACGCACATGTATGCCCCCTCTATATTGTCGTCGTCGGGCTATCATTTCGCGCCGTTTTTTCCATAAAACTCCGGGTTCAAGGCTAATAGGGTGAGATTACTAACGTATACAGGCTGATGCTAATGTTCGAATTGTGGAACTGACTATTGAGTGATTAGTTGACTACTGCTTTTATATGGGCCCATATTAATTAGTCGACTTCGGCTTACTCGTCCATACTAACTCTCCCCCCACTCTTTGTGTTGTCTAAATCCATCCGTCCCCAGTTGAAATGGCAGAGGCAGAGGTCAAGCCATTGGATGTGGATCCGCCCAACGCCGTCTTCAAGGGACCCTTCACCAGCACCACCGAGTCCAGTCATGTGCTGAAGAATCCATCGGATACGGAGCGATACGCCATCAAGCTGAAAACGTCGGACAATGTACTGTTTCGCCTGCGACCCGTCTTTGCCTTCATAGAGCCCGGGCAAACCCAGAAGCTGCTGGTCTGCTGTCAGCCTTTTGCCTTTGATCCGGAGAAAAAGTATAACCATCGTCTGGTCATCCTCTACTCGCACGCGCCGAAGGAAGCCAGTTCGCCGCAGGAGTTCTGGAAAAATTGCAAAACCTTCAAAGAGCACCGCATGACAGTGACCTTTGAGGGAGGCGGAGCCGCGGCGCCGGCCGGTGGTGCGGCCAAGGAGGAGAAGAAGGAAGAGAAGAAGGACGAACCCGCTGCGAAGGAGGAGAAGAAGGAGGAAGCGCCTGCCAAAGATGCCAAAGAAGCTAAAGAAGCCAAAGAAGCCAAAGAGGTCAAAGATGCCAAAGAAGCGGAAAAGAAGGAAGGAGGTTAAGAACAGGACTGTCCGCCGTGGCTTGTCGCTGGTATTTTCAAAAACTTTTCATGACTTTTCCCATGTAATATTAGTAGGAAAATTATTGTTAAATTTCAAATTCTGTCAAAGTCAAATTTTGGTAAACAATAAATAATTATCTGAAGTTATAAATTTTGGAGATGCTGCAATTGGTTTTGGGAAGCCCTTTTCATAAAAAACTATTTTAAAAAAATTTCAGTAGTGTTTTCATTGGAATTTCAACTGTTATATAATTCTAAATTAAGTATTAACTTTTGTAGTAATAACTAGGATTTATACACTATTTACTTTGAACCCTTTTTTATGGAAAGGACTTGGACAGTCAAGTGTAGCGAAGTTGTCTTTTTGGTTGGCTATGGCTACTGCTGATTTAGTTTTTTAAAGTCTACTCATAATTCATAAAAAAATTAACTAGATCTGATGAGTTATATACGAGCTCACCTGACCCTTTATGGATTTTGCCGGCGACAGTGCACAACGGGTCAGACGATAGCGTGTAGTTCGTCTGTAATGCATACATTAGTCAAATCTGGTTAATCTATTTTAGTTCATGTACTGGCATACCATTTTTTTGATAAAATAGACCAACCGTGTAATGAAACTGATAAAAGTACCAAATCTGATATTGACCTGTATTGAAAAATTGAACGTGTAGACTAATTGACCTTAACAAAATTTGGAATGTTTTTGTCACAGTTGAAATCTCCAGGCCTTTCCGTAGTTTTTTAAATTACCAAGTTTTTTTGCTAAAAAAATTGCACAGCACAAAATCAAAGGCACTAAAGTTACGTTTTAGGTGTTAAAGTCTGTCAAAAATTCTTAAAAGTTTTCCTAAAAGTGAGGGATAGGCTATACGAGATTTTGACTTCTAACATTATTTATCTCTAAATTTGTGCTCAAGTTTTGAGTTTCTATCATAAGCTAGTTAGGCAATAGTTCGTTCTGTCACTACTATCTTGAACCTGTGACATGCTATGAAACAACAGTATGAAACAACTGTGGTGAGCTGATAATGCGGGGGTAAGCAATAAGAATAGTGATATCCAGAGTACATAATAGTGTCTCACTCCATAGGTTACGTATAAGTGTTTCGCTCTTCTCTATAAGAGTACATATTAGTGTCTGACTCTTCTATAATAGTGAGATACTATTATGTACTCTTGGTGATATGGCGATGCCCGTGATAGGGTGGTTCTGATAGTTGGCGTAGCTTAATACACTAAATTTAAATCTCAGTCGACTAGTCAAATATATGCATATTATCGGTTGCCGGTTGTCAGTTTTTTGGCCTTAGGCAAACTTAAACTACCATTAAATCAAACGTACACTTGCATCTTCACTGTGAGTTGAGATTAAGAAGTAAAGTTGGTTTCCGATGGTTTTATCGCTTTTGGTTTGTTCTACGCCAATTTCGATGTGTTAGAAGTGAACGGAACATGCATATTAAAAAATTAAATTAGGAATTCTCTTCGCCCGGTGCATTTCCAACTCCTTGTGGTTATTGGACATTTTCACTGCAAAATTGTTGCCGATTCTGGCTTGAGAAAATACCTACAGATATAGGGCCACAGATGTACATGGGTGGGTCTGGGGTGGGGTGCACAAGGTTTGAAACTGGCATGTTTGTTTACCTATGTACTTGGGGTGTCTTAAAGTGGGTGATCAGAGAAAAACAAGATTTTTAAGCCCTAATCCTCAAGCCTAATCAAAGAGCAAATACAAAAGTGAACATGTGCAACGGTCACAAGTGTCATGCGACAGGTACAGAACATCTTCCGATCACCCACTACTCGTTTAATCGGACGCCAATAAACTTCTTCCATTTGAATAGTCAATCAGGGTAGGCGCGATAGCGCCTAACCCTAGAATAGGAACGACACACCACATTGCGAAATTTTAAAACGAAATTTTTTTAATAACTAAAAATTCATACGAGCAAATCGGTTTTAATTTGGTGTGTGCACGTGCCTGGGGGAGGGCTACATGCTGGCCAAATTTCAGGCAAATCGGCCGAGTATTACCCGAGATATGAAAAATCGCCTCCCGCAAACTCGGATTTTTCCGTCTTTTTTTCCCCGACGCATAACTCAAGAAATCCTTATTGGCGAGGCACTTTTTTGTGTTTTTTACATTTATTCTGATTGGGAATAGTGTCATTAAGAAAATGGTGTTCTAGGCTTTTGCCGTTTTGGCTGTGCTGGGGAAGGGGAAAGCCCTTTTTTGGGCCTCGAAAAATGGCAGTCAAAAATTCATTGGCGCCAGCTTTTGAGAAGTCATGCAAACAGCCCAAGTCTGATATCTTGCATGCATGGTAGTGTAGTGGGGTTGTAGTGCGTCTCCCCTTTTGGAGTCGATCGTGTCATTGTAGGCCTAGGGGGGGGGGTCCGGAAGGTAATTTACGTGTATTAAAGGGGTAGGCTATTCATGGGTAGTGCAGCCAAAACGGTTATAGATGGAGGTCTGTCGTTTTGTATGCGAATATAAACCCCTATACTGTGCATTTCAGCGTGCTATTAGTTTTGTTGTCAGATTTGCCTAGTAGCTAGAACTGGTGCACCCCCCCTCTGACGCCCTTGAAAATATGGTTTTTTCATGACTTTGTCATTGTATAACGCTTTTGTGGATAGCCGCTTGTTCAATATTGTTCTAGCAACACAATATATAGGTGCAGGGATTTCAGTTAATGTTGGTTGGTCAGCGTCATATATGTTGTTGCATTTTGGCACCCCTAGCAAAGTGCCAAAATGGTCAATTTGAGCAAATTTTTAAATTTTGTCAAATTTGTTGAGAAACTGTGGAAAAAGGTAATTTGAGGTGCTGAACGGGAGTTGGGAATATACCGTTATTTTGACGAAAAACTATTGTTTTCTTCCAAAACAGTACTCAGTGGGCACTGGTCACCTACGACGGTTGTGTGTACTACATAGTAAATATGTAGGCAGTGCATCCAAAACCGTTATATATATGTAGATGGAGGCCTGTCGTCTTGTATTCGAATATTAACCGATATATTATATACATATTATATACATATATATATATACATATATACATATATATATATATATATATATATATATATATAGATATATATATATATATATATATATATATATATATATATATATATATATATATATATTAAAATCAGTTAAAGAAACGTCTTTAAAATATGGTTTAGTATGTATAACAACCACGAACTGCAAGTTAGATTATATATATATATATATATATATATATATATATATATATAATCTAACTTGCAGTTCGTGTTGTTCGTACTAAACCATATTTTAAAGACGTTCTTACATATATATATATATATATATATATATATATATATATATATATATATATGTATATATGTATATATATATATATATATATATATATATATAATACAATGTTAAGTACACGCCATTACTCATTTGTAATTTTCAGGAAAGATGTGTATATAAAAAAAACAAAAATAGATTGCTTATCGAGAACTTTTAATGAAATACCTGTGTATCTGTAGAGTATATATAATTGATACTTTATAATCTACTCTGTACACCGTCTAGATTTTTCCGCTATAGATCAGCTAACTTTCCTATTATTCTACCCACACTGCTGACCTTGGTGAAAGGGCATTTTTATAATAATTTATTACATCGCACGCAAGTTTGGCGAAGTACATAAAGCTGCTATTTCCACAAAATTGACAATAGTTTTGAAAAGTTAAGAAAATAAAGAAAAAAGGAAGCTAGTTTATCTCGGTATGCTAGTTGTTGCTTATATTTGTTACTGTATACGCCCTACGAAATTTCTCAAATCATACATGTATGAAGGGGGATGGGGGGAACCCCCCAAAAAATCGAGGAGCCGGAGGGGAGGGTTCCCAAAATTCGGGCAAAATTTAGTAAAAATGGCACTTTTTTGGGAAAATTTTACAAAATTTCACAAATTTAGGGTACTTTTGGTCAATCAGGGGGGGAGGGTCCCCAAAATTTGGCCGGAGAGACCCCCCCCCAAAAAAAAAAACATTTGGACCCCGTTACATGTATGGCTAAAATGATGGCTGGATGCAAACAATGACGTAGCCAGAGAAGAATTTCGGGAGGGACTTTTTTTTCTAAAACAATGCTAGTTTTTTGGCCACAGCAAACTGAAAGTAAAAATGATCTAAAAAATAAAACGAAGGAGACTTTTAGGTGACTTATTAGAGAAATATAGATTCGCAGTAAAGCTTTTCAGTCATTCATAGTCTGGTGTACTACACCATGTTGGCTTAGCCGTGGATTGTGGATTAGCTTACCTTACACTGATTCAGCTCAGGCTTAAATTTCTGACATCGGTATAAATGATTCGCACACTATGCCCGAGAAGTCACAATTTGATGACAACGATCAGAAAACAGTGTAACGATTAACGAATAAAGATGCATGGTGCAAATGCACGATTGATCACATGTATATAAACATTTGTATTTTCACAGTTTTCACTCTTCAGACGTTAGGACTTTTGCAAATATTTAGCTAAGTTGGAATCCGCTGTAGCTTGTTTGTACGCGAAGTCAGGCGCGTGGCCCGGCCCGGCCCGTCAGCTTTCGGCCCGCGGCCCGACCCTGCCCGTTGGCAATTGAGCCAAGCCCGGCCCGGCAAGCCCGCGGGCCGTGATGCAGGCCTCTGTTACCAACAACCGTTGGTTACTAGAACAAGTCTAAACCGTGGCTAGTTAGTCTATAAAATGTGAACCCTCAAATGAAACTTGAAATATATGCTTTTTGTTTTAGGTTATTGGCAGGAGGAGAAACCGGAACTGAACGTGCAAGTGCATGACATCGGTACAATCGCACGAGCCATGGCCCGACCGGACTCAGGGCTCGACATCAAAGATCGACTCTGGCTCAAGATTACTATACCCAGTGCCTTTATAGGTATGTATATGCTTGTTGGATTTTAAAGGTAAGCTTGAAACCGTCTGCTACTAGATACGATGCGTTGTTCTCAGCAGTTCATGTTATAATTTAGTGGGAGGGACTGCTCCTCCTTTTCTGGACATGTCATAATATTACGTATTATTAGAGATATATACTTATATAAATTTTGGACATTTTATGTTTCCATATTTTATAACTTTTTGGTTTTGCTCAATTTAATGGGTTGCTTTGTTGGTGAACTAGGTCGGCAACTAGGTTTGCCACGCTCAGAAATTATTCGATCTCCAGTAAGATCACTTATGAGCAGCTGGTGATAAACTGTGTACTCTTGATACTGTTGCTGTTACTTATTATGCTGTGTGTTCAGGCTCTGATGTAGTGGACTGGCTGTTCAAGAATGTGCACGGCTGGTCGGACCGTCGAGACGCACGCAAATACGCCGCGCGACTGCTAAAGGAGGGCTATATACGACACACTGTCAATAAGATTACATTCTCCGAACAGTGCTATTATGTCTTCTCAGATCTGGCTGCTGGTCAGTAGTTAACTTGTCACTATAGAGCTAGTGTATTTCACGCACTTGGATGTGTATTCTATATTGGGGGTATCTTTAAGTGGTTCATCAGACAAGAACAATAAGATGCCTGAGCTCAAAGCCCTAAGCCTGAACCCTAATTTAAGGATAAATAAGGCAAAACTGGAAATATGCAAATGTCGCAACTATCATTCAAATGGTACTACGTATTTTTCGACTACCTACTTGAAGATTGTCAAAAAACGTGCACAATACAGTAGCAGTCTTCTTTTGTAGTTTGCAAGTTCTAAGTCAGCTTTTACTATCAACATGGCCGCCTCATGAAAGGTGTATGAAAACTTTTGAGATTTATTGTCGGAACGTATGCTACCGGCTGCGCTGCTGTCTTGATTTGTAGGATAAACCGTCACAGTACAAGGAAATTTAGTTGTCAATCGCTGATTCAGGCTATCTTTTTTATGGAACATGATTGTTATACAGTTAAGATACGCTATAGAGACCAATTTAATGATTATTAATATGAGATTTTTTCTAAAGGTAAGTTTGAAAATAGAAAAGACAAATTTGCAGGGACCGTTTTAGGGGCAAGCAATTCAAAAATGATTTTTTTCTTTCAGACTTGGCCAAAATGAACTTGAATGCCAAAGCGGGGGCCGGCGGTGTTTTGGGAATGCAGCAATACGGAATGCAGCCAGACGGGGGCTATGGCTCAGAGGCCAGTGACCGTGAGACAGTGCCCCCCCTTCCGCCCCCTCCCATGGCGCCCACCCCGACCCCCTGGGCCATGGGACACGTGCCCCTGCCCCCTGGCACCTCCGGGGTTCCCTCCACTGCCCCCCTCATGCAATTCAATCCCATGCACCAACAGCCCACCACCATGGGACTGGTGCCGCCCTTTCATGACGGGCCTAGAATCGGCAGCATGGGCAGTCTCATTTCCGGCGGTCCTCCGGCCGGCCCCCCCACGGCGAGATCAGAAATCACCAGATCCTCAGAGCTGAACAGCACTGCCAGTGGGGGCTCGGGTAAGGCAGATTGCTTTGATCACTCTGCTGTGTCTTTTTAAACGTCCTAGAAGCATAGACGAGCTTTCGCTCAATTTTACCTTTAAACAGATTTGTCTCCTAATTTTATGGATATTTAACTATTAATTAATTAATTAACTATTAGCTATTTTGGTCTGTAATGCACGAGTGTAGTGAAGGGGAAGCTGGCCAAACGATCAACCTAGAGAGTATAATATGTCACGGGCAACTGCACAAGTTTATCAAATTAAAAAACTTTTATTTCAATTGCCATAGAAGTACGTATTATATCACCGTGTGCTGTGTACTCTTGGTATCAGCCGCGAAGTGACTTTTATGCTATACTTTGCGAGTGACTGTTTCAGCAGGCAGCGGCAGTGGCTCAGAGCGACGTCTGCTGAAGGGCGGCAGCTTGGCAGCCAAGTCAGTGGCCTCGGGCAGCGGGGGCGGGGGCAGTGGCGCCTCCGAGACGGGGGCCAGCGGGATCTCCCTCATCCCCCCCACCAGCACCCCAGTCAGCGGCAGCGACAATCTCCTGCCCCCTCCTTATTCCAGCGTCGTCTCCCAGCCCCCCGCCGGCAACCCCCGGGCCCTCCAAGCCTTCCCCCCCGACATGGCCGGCAGCAGGCAAAGCTTCAAGAACGCTATGGACAATCCTGTAGCAGAGTTTTTTGTTGATGTTATGTGATTGGTCTTTTTTGTGTTGCTTTATACTAATTATTATTACATAGCTGGAATATGTATTGGGTAAATTTGAAGACTAAATTGCGGTGTATTTTTTTAATGAGATGAACGACATACAATAAACGTCTACTAACATCAGTTTTTACGTATTCGGTATTGTTTTTGTGTATTCTGGATGTTTTTAGTCATGTATTTTTTGTTCTTCTCACTCTTTTCAAGCTGACATGTCGCAAAATGAAATTTGTAGAAGAAACTAATTATACGAATCTGAAATGATATGTTAGGGCCTATTCCTTTACCGGATTAAACGGACTGGACTTATTTTAGTCCGAGGTTTTGGAATGGCAAGTCGGACTAAACGGACTAAACGGTTTAAAATAAGTCAGCGGCTTAATTTTAGTCCGAACCCATTCCTAAACTACCACCGGATTAAACTCTCAGCTGGACTAAAATTAGTCCGATTAAAAAATTTCCGTTCCTAAACCGGATTTAAATAAGTCCCTTTAGTCCACTCGCTGCATTTTACATGGAGATTTAGTCCGCGTTCTGTTACGCGGATTAAACGGACTTAACTTCCCGGTACCCCCCAATTATTCGCTTGCTACTTATGACTATCTTAACCGATTTGGACGATCTATATATCAAATTGTAGCTGAATAATTGGGCTATTTTATGGTGTATTTCAATTATCCGTTTTAAAAACGTATTCCAAAAAATCTTCGTCAAAATTTATTTTTTTTTGTAAATTTTTAACAAATTCTTGTCAAAAATTTAAAATTTTTTAAACAAAGGGTTTCTAAAAAGCTTTGGGATATTATGTAATTTTAAACAAAAATTTCAAAAAATTATTTAATTTGAATTAATTTACGTAAGTCGCAGGGGTGTTGCGGCTCCTATTTTTCCTATTTTTTCCTATTTTTTTGATCCCCTCCTATTTTTTCCTATTTTTTGGGAAAAATTCCTATTTTTTCCTATTTTTTTAAATTTTCAATAGAAGCAGGGTTTTTTTGGGCGAAATACAGGGCAAATGCTTACTTGCATTTTTGCTCACCAAAATTAAAAATTTGCTCAAATTCTGCTTACCGCTCCAAAGGGTCCCCCCTTCTGTGTGTAGGTCTGACAATTTCCGATACGTCACCAGTTCACCAAATTTTGCCTAAAAATGAAAAAAATTGTCCATTTTTTTCCTGGGGCTGCGGCCCCTTGACCCTCACAACTTTGTGGCTTGCTATTCCGTGCTATTATCTTTCATCAAAGCCTATGCATGTGTACACGAGTGTACTTTAATGCTGCATTTACTTGTGTATATACTACAACTTGCCTTGCCTTGCTCCTTCAGCGTCGTGGCGGTGCCATAGACCCGGGTAGGTGCCCGGACCTCCGGAGAAATTGGATGATGCCCCCTGGGGACCGGTGGATTTCTGACAGGGTTGCCCCCGCCCCGAAGACTTCATCCCTCAGGTTTGCAGTGGCAGGGCATCTTGCTAAGGCGTGCTCAACAGATTCCTCATTTTCGTTGCATAGTCTACAGTCGGGCGAGTCTGTCTTTCCGATTCGGTGTAAATATTGCTGGAAGAGGGCAGTGGCCCGTCCGCACCTGCGCACATATGATTCCTTCTTCTCGGTTTATACTACAACTAAACTGTCTAATATTACGGTGCCCCTTTTGTTTTCATTTCGGTCTGCAAAAGTTTTCGATGCGTCTCCAAGTGACGAACTCGGCCTAAAAATCACGATTTTTCGCAGACGAACGCAGACGCATTTTTTTCCTGGGGGTGGCCGCCCCAGACGCCTGACGGCGGCAACTCTGTGTGTTTGTCTTTCATGACATCATGTGTATGTACATGGGTGCATTGTGTACAGTTTATTATACAATTTGTAGTCTTTTAGCTGTTTTACCATAGTAAGACTAACATTTTTTGTAAATATATTGTGTGTAATTTAAGAATCGTCGTGAAAGCTTCCGGACGCTAATTTACGGTATTCTGAGCCGGTATTCATAAAAGTCGGGATAAAAAGCTTGGCTTTTTATCCGTAAGTCTGGCTTGAAAAAGCCAGGATAAAAAGCCTGGCTTGCGCCAGTTGCCAAAAAGTGCATTCTAACCCATTACAAAAAATTGAAAAGTCATTCTCCCTCCCCCCTGAAATTTTTTTCTGGGTACGCCCCTGCTAATATGTGTCGTTTTTTGCGAAGTGCATTTCAACACATTTCAAAAAAATCGAAAAGTCATTCCCCCCTCCCCGAAATTCTTTGCCCCACTGAGTGACGCTATGGGTATCCTGTGTTTTGACGAAAAAACAGCAGTTTACTGATACACGTATATACAATATTTCGATAAAAGTCCACAAAAATTCCTGTTTTTTCCTATTTTTTGCTCAGAAATTCCTATTTTTTTCCTATTTTTCTCTGGGAAATTCCTATTTTATTTCCTATTTTTTCGTAAATGGGCCGCAACACCCCTGTTTTATGTCTCAAATACTTTCGTCGGTCAAGCGATAGTTTTCATCACATTTTAATGGCTTCAGGCCAAGAAGGCAGTTTGAGAAATTTTTCGGTTTTTCTGTTGAAGCCGTTTTTTGACAGATCAATAAACTAATGTTGTAAAAACTGTTCACATTAGTGATGAGAAGACATTTCATTAAAATACACCAGTAAATGCCCAAATGATTTTGTATTTGGTTTAAAGTATGTATATAATGTTTGCTGGAGAAGAACTTCAGCAAAAATCTCATGTAGGATAGCTCCCAAAGCGAAACTACCACCTTAACTGAGTTTAGTCATCAAATTGCGCAAAGTAAAAACCGATTGGAACGCTTTCAAATAGGAAAACTAACCTTTAACTATCGTCTGCTAGTGAGGGAAAAAATTCTAATAATTGAGGTTTGTAAGAAATAATTTATATAATTTATATCTGTAGTATATACTTAACGTTACAAGCCAATGTTTTACTCTGTTCAGTCACAATATAAAAATCACCTTTTTTATGTATCCTCAGACCAAAAAATGCTGGACCTGACACAATACGAAACACGCTATTTCATTACCAAAAGAATGAAGATTACAGCGAGTAGCCACAAAAATCAAAAAAATCACGCCGCCTGTCTAGCTTCAGGGTTCAGCAATGTGAGGTCAGACATTAGTGTCTGACGCTCTCTAACTATCTGCATTTCCCATTGTTTCTTTTCAGGTTCAAGTGAGCAATGCCAACAATGCGTCACAGCAGCTGAGCGGATTGTTTGGTGGTCGTGTGGCCACTGCAGGGTCGGCAGGGGGCAACGTGCTCACACTGGCGTCTCCGTCCTCGAGCTTAGGCACAGTTCCCACTCTTTTACAGCCTGCCGCTGCCCCCCCTACCCCGGCTCCTGGAGAGGAGGAACCCCTCTATGTGAATGCCAAACAGTACCATAGGATATTGAAACGACGAGCCGCTAGGGCTAGATTGGAAACGGAAGGCAGAATTCCGAAAGTTCGCCAGGTATGCAAACAGTATATAAAAATAGCCTGGGAATGCTAAAGTTAAGATTGAAAGCAAACTTTCTTGCTGTGGGCGTGGGGTCCCGGTTTATGCTGATTTTTGTGTCAAAAGTCCTTTCAATATTTGATTGAGTGTACTTCAATCACAAATGGCAAAATTTATAAAATTTTTTCCTTAATTTTCAACATTAAGCCTCAAATTCCGTGAATTTTGAATAACTGCCCCTTTTTGGCTGAGCACAGGTTGTTTAAAATTTGACTTGGCTAAGGGCCAAGGTTTGGGTGTAAGGTACCTAATTTGTGCTGTTACATATTGTGTGCAGGTGAGCTCTTCATCGTTGGTAGTATTTTCAGTTCTGCATCTACCTCTTTTGGTACTGAATAGGTTAGGCGTCGCGGTCCCTTTAAATGAATTTTCAGCATCATAATGGCCAGGTTTATCTGAATCACGTCACGTGTATATAAGTCTAGCCATGTATATGAACCACCTTATCGATCTAAAAATGTTTAGCGAAGTCCAACCCTGTGTGACGCGTTATATTCGCATTCAGCACCTAAAAGTAACTTTTGTTGACAGTTTTCATTTTCAACAAAACTATTTCTAGAATTACTATGACTGTGATTATTGTTGTTTTCCAGAAATATCTCCATGAATCTCGTCATCGTCACGCTTTGAATCGTTCTCGCGGTGAGGGCGGTCGCTTTAATGCTGCCGGCCGTCAGGCGCGTCAGGCAGAAAAGGCTCAGTCGAAAGCGTCCAGCTCGTCTAATTCCGTCAATCCGCCTGGGACCAGTGTTAGCCGTGCGTCTAGCAGCTCTACCCCCCTACTTGCCACAACCACTAATAACAATGCCAATAGACCCATGTCTAGTAGTAGTCATTCCAGCAGCAAGGCATTTTCATTCTCGAACCCCACGGAACTGATGCTAAGTAGTGTGGCTTCTGGGTCTGGCTCTGCTAGCAGTACAGCGTGCTATGATGCAAATATGATTCCGACACCGGCGAAACTGAACAGTATGACTATGGATGGTGAGTTGATTTAATTGGATTTAGATTAGTTTTTTTAATGGGTTTAGTTTAGTTTTTTTTAATAAATGCGTATTGCATTTTGCATCTGAGTGTTTTTGATTGGGCAACCTAGCTCGTTATTATTGCTGTATTTTAGTGTGTTTTCTTGTAAGCGAAGTTAGTCATTTATACGTTTGTGACGGTCACGTAATTTTTTCATATTCGAATGACACTATCCAGCTAAAATTTTTTAAACATTCATTCATGTTTATTTTGATAATGCTGCCTGTGTTTTTTTGTGTGTGATAATGAATTTTTCTGTGTATGATGTGTAAATAATGTCAATTATTTTTTTAAACTTCTTGTTATTTTTCAGTTCACAAAGCTCTCAGTGCCCATAGAGCCGGCAGCAACATTGCCACAACGTCAAAATCTTGAGTAAGCAAACAAGTTTATTCAATTTATTTACAAGCTTCTGAACACGTTGGTGAATTAAGTTACTTGTGGACTGTGATAGTCTGGTCTAATTACTAATTAGTTTTAATAAGCAAAACATCTTCAATTGTCTTTTTGCAACTATTTTTAGACAGTGTGACGAGATTATTTTCACTGTTTTTTATCAACTAAGATTTAATTGATAGAAATAGAAATTTCAAGGTTGCGTTTTGTGCTAGTTTCACTTGTGAATTACATTTTAGATCCTGAACTTTGAATTTTTGGATTTTAGGAATCAGGAATATAGCAAATTGTGATGAATGTCAATTCGGCGAAGAACTTTGCCCCAATAGTATCGTCAAAGAGGAAACTACAAACTTTTCTTATCATGTGATTGAATAATTACCTCATAAATGGTTAAGGAAAAGAGAGGGCTAGTGATGTATATTATATGAGGGAGTACTACTGGGCTTACATGTATGAGGAGGGGGTGGGGAACGAAGTCTCGAAAAGATGAGCAAATGTCTCTGTCGCGGAGTCTTTGAAACATGCATAAACCGTGCTTAAGAGAAAGAGTCACTAAGGATGGTTAGAAACGTTCTCATCCAAACTCTGGTTCCCTTGCATGTATGTATGTAGTCCACGCTCCGAAGCTACGCTACAGTACAACTAGATGTGCATACATGATGATATACGTAACACATTGTGACCGTTTGAATTTTACGACCCATGTTGTCATAGATTGTTTTTGTCTTGTGATGTTCTATACAGTAACTGTAATCTGAGTTCTAGATTTGGTATAGTAATAATAAGTATAATAGTGTCACTATTATTGTTGTCGCTGTATCAGCAGCTAGACTTTTTTAACTGTGTCACCTGTTCTCTTGTCTTGGTGGTTATTTAATTGGTGAATTTTTTAGTTTGCAAAACGTTTATTCCTGTTGATGTGGAAAAAATTTCGGGGGAAGAATAGGGTTTCTAAACTGCATAAACTATTCTCTTCGAGTTACTTTAATGGTTCTGTGATGAGAGCTTAATATGTACATATTCTTGGTTATTCTTGGGTATCCTCTTAAAGCTCTATTATGATCTGATATTCACCTGATAATGTCTTTAATGGATATACGTTACTTAAATAAATCATTTAATAAATTGTTGTTATTTTGTATTACTATCATTATTTGTCTATTAAGTTAGGTAAGTAAGTATAAACTGCCACATGCAGGAAGTATACCTAAACCAAGAACACACAAGTTTAAAGGCAAACACTACTGAAGCAAGATGGATGAACCGGGAAAGTACGAAACAGCACAAAGTATGAAGCTGGTTTCAGTTCACGAGGAAGCCTTTTAAGAACTCGTGACTTGTTGTGATTAAGGGTGTATTTTGGTCATCGTTGAACTTTGCAGCAAACCCTATCCACTATGTTGAAAGTCCGAGGGTGTGTGAAACGTTCCTCTAAATATGATTCGACCTTTCTAGGTTCTAGCAAAACATAACACAAGCTTCGTTTGTCTAGTAGGTAAGTTGTGGAAGTTAAATTTTCAGTGATTCGGATTTAAAGCTGTCTGCTCAGCACTTTGATGAGTAGGAAAGATCAAGAAGTCCATAATAGAGCTGCCTGGGAATATTAGACATGGCAACACTACCAAGTACCAACTTAGGTTACGCAAGGTGTTGTAAAATGTGAACTATTGAGTTGACTATCTTGACTATCTTGATAATTTGATATTGGTATTAATTGGTTTGGTTTAGTATAGGTACTAAGTAGGTAGGTACTAGGGCAAAAAAGTTGAACTTTAACTTTAACTGAAATTAAAAAAGTTAGGGGTCTTACTTTAACTTTAACTTTAACTCCAAAAAAAGTTAGAGGGCTTACTTTAACTGTAACTTTAACTTAAATTAAAACAACCTTACTTTAACTTTAAATTAAAGTTATTTTAAAAAAGTTATATAAAAGTCATTGATTTTCGGCTTACTTTAACTTTAACTTAAATTGATACCTAAGCCTTACTTTAACTGTAACTTTAACTTAAATTGAAGCAATAGCCTTTACTTTAACTTTAACTTTAACTTAAATGAAAATGGTTTGACTTTTTTGCCCTAGTATGTAGGTACGCTACTTGCTAGTACACATTTTACCCTGCCTTTGGTCAGTTTACTTGAAATTTAAGCTTTATGCACTATTAGAGAATTGCCGCAGGTTCCGCTTGTTCCAAGTAGCTTTTGACTACAATAGGTAATAGGTATCCGCTATACCTATGTACCTACCACCTATACGACTGTACAACTTTTATGACTATATAAAATCAATAGTTGTCTCAAGTCAACTTTGCTGCTTCCTTCGTAATTTAAGGGTTTTGTAGTCGTGCTAATTGAGCTGTTTCTTTTTTCCAGACACCAAAGTTACAAGTTGTACTGTCACAGTTTCTCGCTCTACTAAGTTTGTCAAACTGACGCGTTGTTTTATATAGGTCATTTTGAAATGCTGACACCTTATGTCAAACTGAGCAACCTATGAAGATTTAGAAGTTTGTATTTGGAGCAAAGTTTATGTCAGTGTCTTCTTTTTGTTTACAAGTAATTCGTTAATGGCCAAGTCATTTAATGTTGGTACAGACTTTGACCTATGTCAAATTTGTTAAGGGTCTATTATTAAGGTGATAATAAATTTGCGTGACTATCAGCTAGTTCATCAGTTCCCAGTTGTTGTTAAAATCGAGATGATTACTATTGATTGTGCCAACATCATGCCGTACGTGGCACCAAACCCAACCTTGAATAACTATTAAATAACAACTGAGCCAGCATTAGGTATGAGAGAAAACTCATAATTTTAATTTACATATAGGTATGTACATGCCTATATAAGCCGACTTTAAGGATCTTTAACGTGTGAGATTTTGCGTAGCCTAGGAATTCTTCGTATAACACGAATAACTACCTATAAGCTCATCGCAATCGAAACTTCGTCATTTCATGTTGTCTGTCATGTCAGTAATCTGTTCTTTTGCGCCCATGCGCTACATGCTAAGTGAGGGAACTGAAATAAGAGTCAGTATCGTATATTTGTTGTCCAATTCTGCATTTCAATAGACTATAGAAACTCATGAAAGTCAAATTTAGAGTCCAGTCCAGATACGATTTTGGGGTTTTGTTGCAAAATACAGAATGGAATTCTTTGCTATAATGAATACAGCTATTTCCAATTTCATCACAATGCACATTAGAAGCAACATTGGAATTTTCAGCATTGAGTTTTGAGTTGCATTTTTTTCAGTTTCGCCTATTTAAAACTAAAAGTTTTCAGAGCGGAAGTTTAATAGCCGATACGGTTTACAGACGATGCTGATTAGCGCTGGCTTTTTTTCTGTGATTGACTGTATTTCACTGCATTGCACAAAACCACAAATGCCCTACAATTTCTCATTTTTGCACAATGCTTGTTTTTTTCAAATTTTGAAAAATTACGTAAAGATTTATTGCCTCATAATTTTCATCATTCTAATTTTCACTATTGCACGTGTTATTTTTGTTTTTTTTCATTTAAAATGTCAGTACTGACTGAGTTGTATTTCAATTTTATCAGTGATTGCCATTTTCCATTATGTCTCACATTAATTTCCATTCTGGGTTCTGTTGCTCAACTTTACAAGTCTAAGTGCAAAATCAGGTTTATCTCATTGGGTCACCACATTGCTCACAATACGAAGTCTTTTTGTTCTGAAGCAGAAAAAAACAGCAACAGAATAAAATAGGAGGAAAATTCTGTAGCAAATACCTATTTGATGTGTTAGTGGTGCATGTAAAAGTGAATGAAGCAGTGATCCGAATACATATATAGTATTCAATTACCCAGCACTAAAGAATGACCAAACAAGCTAAGTTTTCGGCAAAAATATTTAGTAAGTGTCAAGCATTCATTTTTAAATACATTGGCCAAAGGCTATCGTAAACCTGTTGGGCCAGTGAAAGTGCTCTTTCTGAATTTACATATTTCCCATACATATGCACGTCTCCTTTTGCAGCCATTACAGTGCAAAATCGCAGTCGAAAGCTTTCAGCAATTGGAACTTAGAATGAAGAAATTATATTCTGAAAATTTAACTTGTTTTATTGTTGTGTCCGTTTGGAAGCAGATAGTACTGTATTGTCTATTTTAAATAGAAGTGTGATGTTACTTTGCAATGATACATTTGGGTAGAACGGAGCTGCATGGTCGAGCGGTTAGTTTATTCGGTTGGTGACCGTGAACCGACCTCGTCGATTTTCAGCAGCTCACTTCTTGTCAGACTTTTGTTTTTCCTGTTGCGCCACAGCGCAACAGGTACTTTATACTTGGTTTGTATAGGATTTGCAGAATCTGTAAATTAACACACTTACCTGACAGCATGCCTACCTTTTGTGTTGTGTGCGTGTGTTTGCTCTTACCTTTGCCGTAGTAATGTGTCGGTCATCAGACTGCTGATAACGCCATGTTATATGCATATAATAACAGCCGGAATAGCTTAGTTGATAGAGCGTTAGACTACAGATCTAAAGGTACCTGGTTCGATCCCGGGTTTCAGCTCTTTTTGAAAATTCAGGCTTTATTTTTTAACTTTTAATTGGCAGTTTTTTGCACATTCTTTTGCCCAATAGTTGCTTTTTTAACTAGTACTAAAAACAAATGTTGCTTTTTATGAGTTTTGCTTTTTGTCATCTACATATGTAACGCTGATCTGTACTCATATAGCTTATGAACGCAGTGTTGTTTCGAAAATTGAAATGTCTGCGTTTTATTTTCTTTGGAATATAGATACAGCAACTGAGTTACGAAACTCTTTAATCAACAGACGCGGTTTTCTACTTTTAAATTAGAGCGTGTTTATCAATTTTTGTATGAGTGAATTTGGAACGGCTAAGCAGTAAATCTGTGCAAATGAATAACAGGATTTCATATAATTTTGTCCACATAAAATGGCCGCGTTAGATATTTTCTCTGGAATTGTGACACTCAGAGCTCACCATGGACGACTGTCCCAAGACATAATATGAAAAGTGCCATTCTCTTCTTAATATTTGCGTACTTTTTGTTTGAGATTAGTTTTTAATGCGCAGCAGGCCTAATGTTGTCAAACGTTAACGCTTCTAACGTCTCACTCAATGAACTACTTTTGCAGTAAACTTTTACTTGTTTCCAACACCCTTCTCAAGAACGATGAAAGCACCAAGTTACTGATTTTAACAGGCAATTTAGTTGTGAGAGACGCAAAGCTACGGTAAAAGACGTGTAAAACACACTCCGCACATTGACATTTTAACGCTAGCACTGCGTTAAGATACCAGAATCAAAATTAAAGACCTGTTGGGCTGTGGCCCAACAGGAAAACAGAAAAAATGCTGAACCCTGAGGCAAAATACATATATACCTACCTCGCGTGAATTTCGTGACTACTGGCTGATTTACTGATGGCTGATTTTGTTTTTTTTCATAAGGAAATCACGCGTATGGCTTTATTTCAAGGTCCAGCCAGTTTGTTCAGATTTTAAGTCCTATTCACACGAGCGCGCATTTTGCTCCATGGCGTACACCATACAGCATGAGCGGGCCCATGAGCGGGCGCACGAGTGGGCGCATAAGCAGTCTATTTTCACACTGCGTGCTGCATCATTTCACGCAATGCAGTAGACAAGACGTGTGCGGGTGCGCCCGCTCATGCGCCAGCTCATGCGGCAGCTCATGCGCCTGCTCGTGCGCCCGCTCATGCTCCATCGTGTGAATAGGCCTTAAGGCTTTCGTCACTCTATTTGAGTGCATAACTAAAGATTGACAAAAAAGCAGCGCCACTTAACTTAATTCAGAGACTTCTACGACTACTTGTTGTAGTCTTGATAGTCAAAATCTATTCTTTTCGTAACGAAAAAAATTTTTCGTTTTCTCAAGTGCTGCAACTATTTTTGGTAAGACTTTATTGCCTCACATGATTTTAGATGGCAAGCAGATTATCCGTTCTGCTTGCTGTATGGCTCGGTTCAACCCTTGTCGAAAGCCAGGGGCTACTTGACTGGATTTTGAACGGCCCAGATGGTTTTCAACGACAATCCAAACCCGATTTCCGGGACTATGCCAGCCAGGGTGTGGGACTGATTAACTTTTTTTCACAAATACGCAATCCCTTTGAGTCTGGTTCAAAACTTGAATCCATTTTGAATCCTTCGTCGGGAACTTCGGTTCGCCGAAAACAAATCCCGGCTACTCGAGGTCGAGGCTTTAATTTTCTGGACATTTTTACTGGTGGTTCAGGAGCTGCTGCGAATTTACTGCCCTCTAGTGGCAGCCTAGCGCCCCCCAATCTACTAGGAATTCCGGGCGTTAAAGGAGTTCCCGATTTTCCGGGATTCCCCAATATTCCCGGTTTACAGGGGGTTCCGATTTTGCCAGGATTTACTGGTTCTCTTCCCGGCGCAGGATCGTGTCTCCCCCGGGTCATTCCCTTCATTCAAGATGAATCGCCGGCTGTGATAAATAATTTGCTCCGTGAAGTCCCTGGAACTCAAGACATATTCCAAAGTCTAAGGCCCACTCAGACTCGTTCCTTTATTGATATGCGAAAACTGATTGGCGTTTGGTATTGGGTAATACCTAATATTGACTTATAGGTTCCTTAATTTTAAATTCAGATTTGAATTTTTTTTTATTCTGCCTAGTGTAAGTGTTGAGTTTGTTTCTAATTTCTGTTCGACATTTGACTTGTTCAAAGGACCTTGCAGCTTTATGCGGATTGCTGTATAGACTTGAATTTTGACTTTTTAATTGGTGTAATTGATTGATTAATAAGAGCTGTTAAATTTTACGTTGTAAATTTTTCGAGAATGTTAAAACTGTAAGACAGTTAAGAAAATAATAAAAAATTTTCTCTAGAAAAGACATAGATAGTTTATACTTACACTACGGGCTTCATGAGATCAGAGCAACATTGATTACTTAATAAACCTTCATAATCGTCCAAAAATACGAGCGCATCTTCACCTTTCTGCCCTGGCTTACGGACAAATTATTAAAAACACAGACCGGTCTAATGTGAACTAAACTTAACCCAACAAATTTTTAAATGAGTTTTCATTTGTTTCAGGTTCTGCTGACTCCATCGGCTCATCGCCGGTCCTGCGCCACATCTGAATGTAAGTATACATGCGTACAGTACGGTGCAAAAACGTTCCCATATAAGCTATTAGGTACGTTTATTTTGTCAGAGTAAAAGCAAATGTTGCTGTTGTTGCTTTTGTTGGAACTTGGAATGAAGTCAGCGCGTGCCACAAGTTCAAACGTAGCAGAACCGTTCGCCTAACTCAACAAGAACGTTCTGCACCTTAATCTGTATAATTTTTATGGTATAATAAAATACTGACTTACCTAACTATGCAGTCAGGTTATTTACGTCGTATTCATTTATGATTAACTACTTTGTTGTATCAAATCTAGCTATCTCTGTCATGTTTTGAAAGCTCAATTATGACCCATAATGTTCATGTAATGTGTCATAATTTGGTAGATGTGCACAAGACACAGGATTTTACCCCCCACTCCTAAGCGCTATTTGCGCTATTATTATGTCCAGCTTAAAAACGCCCCCCGCCCCCCAAAAAAAACCAACCCCAGCCCCGAGTGAGTAAAAACCAGCCCCAGCCCCAAATGTCCCGTATAGCACCTTTGATAGCGCTTAGGCGCGGTTCACACAGACGTACTTTTTACTTTTTACTTTTTACTTTTGGGCCAAAAGTAAAAATTTCGGTTCATACAAAACGTACTTTTTACTTTTTACTTTTTACTTTTGGCCAAAAGTAAAAGTAGAAACGCGTTCTACTTTTTACTTTTTACTTTTGCAATCTAGCCAATCAAAATGCTCTGAGAGAAGCTCCGCCTATTGAGCTTCATTATTATTGGTTAGATTTGCATTTTGACAGACATGTGTGCCAAAGACAGCCAATTGAATGCGATATTCCTGAAGTAAAAAGTAAGCCTGTGTGAACACTTTTGCAAAAGTAAAAAGTATAAAGTCAAAAGTAAAAAGTATAAAGTAAAAAGGAAAAAGTAAAAAGTAAGTCTGTGTGAACCGGGCCTTATAGCGCAAAGAGCGCATATAGCACCTTCGATAGCGCACATAGCGCAAATAGCAGTCCAAAAAAGCGCTATAGCGCAAATAGCGCATATAGCGCAAATAGCGCAAATAGCAGTCCAAAAAAGCGCTATAGCTCAAACAGCGAATATAGCAAATTCTATGGCGCTTATAGCGCAAATATCGCATATAGCGCATGAAAAAAGCGCTATAGCACCTAATTATGCTATTTCGTGTGCGTTTGCACGCGTTTCTTACCCATAATTTGATGTTTGATTATTTCTAGTTAAAAATCTGCCGGATCAGCTTGTAAATGGGACAGATCAGTTCTGGTTTGGTGTTTTCGATGCCTTCTTGGACTCATCTCTCAGAGGTCCAAGGCGTTACAGCTTCGGATACGGGTTGAAGTTGGAGGACACTATTTCTATTTATAGCCAGTCAGATCCATGTCCATGTGAGTTGTTCTAAATATTTTATACCATAGTAAATCCTTTCAAAGTACATTTAACATTATCGCTTACATATTAGGCTGCAAGAAACTGTCATGTTTGAAAACATTTAGTATGAAATAAATGTGCTAAAAACAAGATTAAGCTTCTTCTAGATGATTCCAATGAATGCAAGAATGACCCCGTTTACTTTAAAGGTTCTTAAGAATAGGGTTCTTAAGAATGGATCTAGACCTAAATAAATACACTATAGTTCAACCCAAAGTTAGCTTAAGTTGGCCTTTGTTGCTCAGAGTAATGAATTTAGCGTGTAACTTTAGGTATTCGATGACACGTTTGGTAATACTCAAATTAATCAAACAGCTACAGAAGTACAGACTGCACTCTTGTCTTCAATTTTTTTGTATCACCAATGAAATACCAAACACTATAACCCCTTTACTGTAGCAAATGGAAAACTAAGGAGTAGGGAAGGGACCCCCTTCTATACAGATGTGACTGCTATTTTTACACCACCTCTGACAACACACACTCTGCCGAATTTGAACAAGAGCCAGCCAATTTCGCTACCACAGCGATATAGTATATAGGGCAAAAAAGTCAACCTGTTTTTATTTAAGTTAAAGTTAAAGTTAAAGTTAGGCAAAAGGCCTAGTTCTAGTTAAAGTTAAAGTTAAAGTTAGACCACAACTTTTTTCAAAGTTAAAGTTTGATCTCCGTTTTCGTTAAAGTTAAAGTTAAAGTATGACCACTAACTTTTTTAAAAGTTAAAGTTAAAGTTATACCCCTAACTTTTTTAAATAAAGTTAGATTAAGATCCAAAACTTTTTTAGTTAAAGTTATAAAGAGTTGTTTTAGACAGATAAACATATCTTGCAGCTTTTTACATAACCACACTGCGTAACTTTAGTGAATAGACATTAATGGGTGAGCCGAGAGTTGGGAATGCCAGAAAACTTTCCAGAACTTCCGCAAACTACTAGAAGTAGTTTTACTGACATTTCCAGACTTGACCGGAAGATGGACTTGACGGGCTTAAAATATTTCTAAGCTGGATGAAAGTTTCTAATAAACTGTTTTTTAAAAATGATCCCAGTGGTTACTGTAGTCCGTGGGGGTCAATTGGGTTCATGGTAACAAAAATAAAGCCCTGGTTTCAAGGGCGGACGGTGGGTGAGATGGGGAATACCGTATTTCCTCGAATAAAGCCCCGGGGGCTTTATTATTTCGTGCGTGTCCAAACGGGGGCTTTATTCAAGGCGGGGGTTTTATTCAAGGCAGGGGTTTTATTTTTTTCGTGAAGGTCTAAAAACGGGGGTTTTATTCAAGGCGGGGGCTTTATTTCTTGGTGAAGTTTTGCTGACCAGGGCCCAATTTATCGAAACATCAAATGTTCGTCGTTGAAAATGTTCGTCGTTGAAAAACAAATGTTCGTCGTTGAAAAACAAATGTTCGTCGTTGAAAGTTCGTCGTTGAAATTGTTCGTCGTTGAAAAATTTTTCAACGACGAGCTTTGGTTTTTTAGAACATTATTATGTTCTAAAAGACAAAAGCTCGTCGTTGAAAAAATTTTCAACGACGAACATTTCAACGGAGCTCAAGACATCCGTTAAAATGTTCGCCGTTGAACATTTGTTTTTCAACGACGAACATTTGTTTTTTCAACGACGAACATTTTCAACGACGAACATTTGTTTTTCAACGACGAACATTTGTTTTTCAACGACGAACATTTGTCCTATAATTACGTGTTATGTTCGTCGTCGAAAATGTTTCGATCAACCCAAAGTTTCAACGACGAACATTTTCAACGACGAACATTTTCAACGACGAACATTTTCAACGACGAACATTTTGCTTCGATAAATCGGGCCCAGATGGGCCCAGTTGCTCGAACTCAGTCGCGTTGATAAGCATTAAGATAGGGATAAAAGGTTAATAACTCATTATTTATTCATAGTCTGCTTGCAAAAAACATTAAAAAAGGTTTGCAAATACCTTTGGGGATATTTTGACAAACTTTCAGCGAAATTGTTTGAGAAACTTTTGAGATTTAAACTTTTTTCAATTGCTTATATAACACAATATTTTATATATAATTTTTTATATAATTGATATAACACAGGCAGAAAGGAGAGTGTCTCACTCTTCTTCAAAATAGAGTGAGACACTATTATGTACTCTTGCTCGTGTATATAGACATTTAAATGCAGCATATTGTACTCGTGTATACATGCACAGGCTATACAAAAATTGGGGGAAATTTTTTTTATTTTTAGGCCTAAGTTGGACAGTTGGAGACGTATCAGAAAATTTTTTTGAGCGGACCATAAAAATCAAAGGGGGGACCCTTGTGTAAAAATTCACTTGGAAAAAGTTTCGGGGGGAATACCAACCTTCCCCCCTGGGTACGCCTTTGCCCGACATGAGATCGAAATCGAAGTGGTGACATCAAACCTTCCAACTATAGGCAAATTTGGTATCAATTCAATCCCGCAATCGCATATTTGACAAGAAAATCTACGATCACAACAGTTTTTTGACACAAGTTGCGTACATTTTTCGCAAAAAATTGAGTATCAGACCCTCGAAGTATCAACTACTTGTGGACTAGCGCTTTTGACCACTCGACAAACGCTAATTCGAAGGGTAGCGATGTTTAGTTAAGACTATGTAGAAGGAAAGTACTAAACAGACATCAGACTAGACGATCAAGTGATTCGTATGTGTATCGAGTTTAAAAAATTACCAAACAAAAGTTCTTAAATTACAAAATTTTGACAACTCAATAGTCAATACCCAAAGTGACCAACATTTCATTAAAAATTGTAAAAAAACCTGTCTGCAAAAAAAGAGCAGTCAGTTCCCATACTGTCTTTACGTGTTAATTATATTTGCTGGACAACATGTGGCTGCTACTTTTTACACTATGCAGTTGCAGAGATGATTCTCTAAAAGGAACAAATATACCACTACACTACTTCAAAAATACAATTATATGAGCGCCTTACAATATGTTGTGAATGCGTTAAGCTGAGCGGCCTCCAGTAAAAATAAGTACCACGACCAACAATTACGGACTACGGTTGTGTACAGCGTCGGAGGAAAAAAATTAAATTTGACAACAATTTTAGTTAACTAGAACATCAATTAAAATATTTCTTTAATTATCTTACCGTAAATCAAAAAAGTTTAAAAAAAGTTTAGATTCGAAATTTTGAATAAAAGTTATAATTTAAGTTAAAGTTAAGAAATTGGCGGAATTTAAGTTAAAGTTAAAGTATGGGTGCTTGAATTTAAATTAAGTTAAAGTTAAAGTAAGACCCTTAACTTTTTTGAAGTTAAAGTTAAAGTTAAAGTAAGACCCCTAACTTTTTATTCCGCCTAAAGGCGGAATATTTGGAAAAGGTTCGTAGCACCAAGAGTACATGGTAGGTGCTACGAGCCACTGCAGGGCCTATGCTTACCATAGGCCTAATATATAGCAGTCTTTTTTTTCTGCCAATGGGGGCCTAAAACTGCGAAACGAACCTGAAATGAAAAACAAATACCATATTTAGAAGGAACTACCTCTTAGGTAAGATTAGATTCTAATTGTGAAAATTTTACTACGTACATGTGAATTTTCCGGCACATTTTAATATTCCATGCCAAGCCCCCCTTGGCTGTCTGGACTTTGACGGACAGTCGTCAAATTGGCCAACCAATTAGCTAAATATGCAAATAAGTTTATAATGATCAGCCAATCAGCATGTCCTGTCGTCTACGTACAAGATAAGTCAGCCAATCAGTTTCAAATGGGCGGGGCGTTTGTTGGAAATTATGCAAATTAGTTTTACAGTCAGGGTCAATCAGTCGTCAGTCAATCAGTTGATTGCCGGCAGTGGAGGCAGCAGGCAGCGCAGCGGTGGCTGGAGCTAAAGCAGACAATCAGGAGCGGGAGACGGCAGATGAAGAAACTAAGCAGTGGCAGACTAGCAGCTGAACCTGAACGAAAAATTTGGCAGCTTTGCAGCTTCTAAATTCTATCCCAAATGCCCTTTTCAGGGCAAAAGATTGGCATTAGTTTGTAGATCTAGGCCTACATAGTAACAGCAAGTTTGGCTTGCTTGCGAGACTTTTGTCTCAAAGTCGGAAAGCTCTCTGTAGCTGCAAAGTGCAAACTTGCGAAACTAGCAGCTTACTGTTATACTGTTGGAATTTATAACTGTTAGCATCTAGAACTGTTGGAATATTGTTATAATTACGCTTCTCAAATGGTTTGTATTGTGGCCAAGCGTTGTCTTTTCTAATTACAGATGATGCGCACAAGTTAGGACGGTGAAAACTATACTGACAGGTTTACGTCGGTTTCTTTGCAGTGATAATAAAAGACACATGGTAAATAACGGCTCTTGGTTATATATATATATATATATATTCAGGTTTCCTGATTGCTACGGTTGCTCACATGCATAAACCTAGGTAGCGAGAGTATAAAATGGGAAAATTAGCAGGGGAAACAGGTTACACACAGGGGTACGTAACTTAGCAAAGGAAAGTGTGAGTAAATAGTTTTATCAATCGGACCCAATAAACGAAAGGGGGAGTGTGCGTACTGCGTGGACTGTAATGTATGTATATGGGACCGGTTCCATATTACCGGAAATCGAGACCGCATCAAATTGTTGCATCAGTATCAAGCGGTAAGACACTGGACAGTCGAAAGTCGGAACTGTCAGTCAGTAGTCATTTCGTCATTTGCAGTTTCTCGCATCAGCGTCGGTGGGGGTGACTGACTTGCGGGGGCTCTCAAGTCTCAAGATGGCCTCTTAAGATGCCAGTGCAGCTGCAGCAACAGAACAATTAAAGTGTGTTCGATTGCCGGACATCACGGAACAAATATACCAGCTCCGCCTGGGAACAGAATACGACGAGGAGAACAACTGTACACGTATCGTAAAAGCTCTTTTCATGGCGATTCATGGCGAGGCCGGTTTACCTTTTACGCAGAGTACGTATCCAAATACGAAAGTAGGCAGAAGTTAGGTTTAAACCGATGACACGGATTAACTGATGTAAACCGATAACAAGCTGATGCTCATGAATGTTTTCTTCAGCCAGTCACAACCACAAGCAGTTAAGGAACGGAATCCATGAATGCGTTTGCACATGCCACTCGTTCACTGATCTGTGGGAGTAACAGTTAAGTTACAACAGTTAATTTAACTACACTATGAACTCGGACTGTTACAATTAACTATTGTTTCTTTTGAGTTGGTTTAGGTTAAAGTAGTTCGACATGACATCGACAAAAAAGGTTTACCAGTACCAAGAGTCCATTAGTCACTACATAAGCTTTTAATAACGTTAGTTACAGCCCATACAACTTTATAACCAAAATCAGCGCACAAGCCAGAACGGACAAACCAAAGACCCAAAGCAACAGCAGGCGAAACCCGTGCACAGAGACAATAATGGACAAACCAAGACCCTTAAGCTAGAGCCCAGATAACAGCGGACAAAGCCAGAGGTGGGGAGCTTAGATGACAGCGGGCAAAACCAGAGCCGCGGAAGCCAAAGCTGGGAGCCCAGATAGCCGCGGGCACCCATGTTACAGCGGGCTAACCCAGACCCGGGGAGCCAGAATTACAGCGGGCTACGCCAGAGGCCAAACTAACAAGTAAACGACAAACCAAGATTCCAACTAACAGCGAGCAAATCAGAGCTGAGGAGACCAGATAAAAGCGGACAAATGAGAACCTTGGAGCCCAGATTACAGCGGGCTAAGCCAAAGCCGGGAAGCAGAGCCGGGGAACTTAGATGACAGCGGGCAACGCCAGTGCCGGGGAGCTTAGATAACAGCGGGCAAAGCCAGAGCCGGGTAATCCATATTACAGCGGGCTAAGCCAGCAGAGCCCAAACTAACAAGTAAACGACAAACCAAGAATCCAACTAACAGCGAGCAAATCAGAGCTGAGTAGACCAGATAAAAGCGGACAAAGGAGAACCGGGGAGCCCAGATTACAGCGGGCTAAGCCAAAGCCGGGAAGCAGAGCCGGGGAACTTAGATGACAGCGGGCAACGCCAGAGCCGGGGAGCTTAGATAACAGCGGGCAAAGCCAGAGCCGGGTAATCCATATTACAGCGGGCTAAGCCAGCAGAGCCCAAACTAACAGGTAAACGACAAACCAAGATTCCAAGACTACCAGCGAGCAAATCAGAGCTGAGTAGACCAGATAAAAGCGGACAAAGGAGAACCGGGGAGCCCAGATTACAGCGGGCTAAGCCAAACCAGGAAGCCCAGATAACAGCGGGCAAAGCCAGAGCCGGGCCCGGGGATCTTTGATAACAGCGGGAAAAGCCAGACCCGGGAAACCAGAGCCTGGGAGCTTAGATGACAGCGGGCAATACCAGAGCCGGGGAAGCCAAAACCGGAAGCTTGATCTCGCGGGCAGCGCCAGAGTCGGGGATCCGAGCCCAGATAGCAGCGGGTAAAGCAAAGCCAGAGCCGGGTGACCCATACAGCGGGCTAAGCCAGAAGAGCCAAAGCTGACAAACCAAGATCTCAACGAACAGCTGGCAAATCAGAAGCGAGAAGCCCAGATAAAAGCGGGCAAGGCAGAACCGGTGAGCCCAGATTACAGTGGACTAAGCCTTAGCCGGGGAGCCCAGATAACTGCGGGCAAAGCCAGAGCCTGGTGACCCATGTTACAGCGGGCTAAGCCAGAGCCGGGGAGCCCAGATTACAGCGGTCTGCGCCAGAGCCCAGAGCCGGGGAGCCCAAATAACAGCGGTCAAAGTCAAAACCAGGGAGTCCAAATTAGGTAACAGCAGGCTAAGACTTCAGCAGACAAACCAAGAGCTCAAGCGACAGTATCAGCGGGTAAACCGAGATCTAAAAGCAGCAGCGGAAATAGCTAGAGCCCCGTCAACAGCAGACAAACTAAAACTTCAACAAACAGCGGGCAAAGCTGGAGCCGGAGAGCCCAGATATCAATGGGCAAAGCCAGAGGTGAAGAACCCAGATAACTGCGGGCAAACCAAGATCTGAACCAGCAGTGGACAAACCAAGATCCCAACCAACAACGGGCAAAGCTAGAGCTGGAGAGCCCTGATAACAGCGGGTAAAGCCAGGCCGAAGAGACTATTTAGCAGCGGGCAAAGATAGAGCCCAGGCACCAGACTACAGTAGACTAACTAAGATAGCATTTATTCAAACAGTAACCCTCGTTGGGGTTGGACAACAAAAAGCTACATTACATAGTACATAACTTTGGCCTTTGGACCTTTGGCTACAATCAAACAGTAACCCTTATATATACATAGCTTTGACCTAAGCAGTATTCTCATGTGAGCAACAAACGGAAAGAGTATTTCAAATAGAGACCCCCCACCGGGATTTCTTGCCGATGTGTAGGCTTGTAGCAGATAGTAAGTTAGTGACCAAACATGTACTGTTCTATGCAACCTTGCTATGTAAGTGATGATTTACTCTGTGTTCCTTCTGGACGTAGTATATAATTTGAATTTCACGCCACTATGTCGGAATTTGCCCC
>JASANF010011303.1:0-22478 GCA_030248245.1 Trissonchulus sp. WLG1_4
TATAATCAAATGAACTCTTGGAAACGTGATATTTTAAAGTAATTAAATTAGTAATTTTAAAAACAAGTTATGACGTTTCAATGTAATACGCACGTCTAAATATATACTGAATGAAAAATTTTAAGTTAAATCAGCACTCGACAGCATTGCTGAAGTTTTTTGTTTTTTTGTTCTACACAAATACTTCGTTTTAAATTAACTAAATACGTACTTTGTCACAAAGATAAAAGTGTATGCGAATTCAAAATTTATTACCCGTCCTACAAACAAACCAAAGTGTAGTTCTCTGCCAAAAAACACTGCAAAGTTTTAAAAGTTTTTTAAATAAACAACGCCTTTAGTATAAATACTTTCTTGCCCGCAAGGCACAAAAAGTTGCAACTATATTTAGTTTAAACTTTGAAAAGTTAAAAAGTTTTCGTCGAATGAAAACTGAAATTAAAAAAAGGCAACACGAAAAAAGTCACATCTAAACGTGTTGTGAGATGAATTTTCAATTTAAATTTTTTTCAAATTACACACAATAATATAAGACAAACACGTGAAACTCACATGTAACTTTTTAACTCAATTAACGTCTGGCTTCTTCAAACGTCATGCCCCAAAAAATGCAACAGAAGCCTTTTTTATTCCAAAAGTTTGTAATTCATGACGTTAACTTTAAAACCCGATTCACGTTTAACGTGTAACAGAATACACGTGGAATTTACCAGTAAAGTCTCATCAGCAATTAGTTGATCTAATTCTAACCCAAAATCGGATTAAGCGGAATAAGTTTATTTGGTTAATCCACTTATATGAAGTAGCGTATTGAAACTTCACCCCGGTTCATACTTGTCCTTTAGGACACAAGGACAAGGACAAATTTCGACCAGCTGTGGTAACGAATTGAAATTATAGCATTTTGGCTATTTGGCTACGGTTTGGAAGTGACCTCAACTATCTTCATGTGAAAAATTGACTTAATTACTTAGTGAGGTAGAATTGTTGGAATTGCTTAAGGACAAAGCCATGGGGACAAATAGCAAGAATGAACCGGGCTTTATTAATCAAATAAGCTTAAATCTAATCCACTAAATTCGGATTGATATAGTGTGCTTTGCTGAAATTTAAACCGATCCGCAATTAATAACCAAACTGAATATCGTACACCAGAGACGGAACAGGGTCCAAAAAACCTTTCGAATTCGAAAAATTATAAAAAAACCAAATAGGGAATGTTTTTTGATCTTTATCTTTGATTCTTTTGCCAAACAAGGGTTCTTTTCATGTTTAAACTGCATCAAATCAAGATTATTTTGATGCTTTTTTTAATGTTCATGCATAAAGTCACTGCATTTAGGGGCAGCATACATCAAAACTGCATCAAAAAGTGTTGACAGGTTTTGCAAAAAAACATCAAAATAATTTCAACCCAACGACCCAGGGTACATTGCCGAAAAATGAAACTTTTGCCAACTTGCTTACTTAATCACTATCTCAAAGTTGAAATCAACTAGCTTCACAAAATGTAGTGCAATAAGCGAAAAGGTGTTTCAAATATTGGTATCAAAAATTCTTTATGGTTTCATAAAACCATCATTTTTTATTGGTAAAAAACAAATAATTATCGATCCAAATTTTCAAACTTTAGAAATCTGAAATTTCAAATTTCAGAAATCTCCTAGTTCCGTCTCTGTCATATACACACAAAACTATATATACACATCAGGAAGCTTGCTCCAGATATAAAGCTGTGTTCCCAAAAAACATAAACAAAACAAAACACCACAAAGTACAAAACCAACTTACAACGACCAGCGTCTCACAAGCAAGAACCAAAGCCACCATAATTACCATATTATATACATGACTAACACACAAATCAAAGGCTAGAGTTCACAGGAACTATGTTCAGACTGATTTTAGAAATTCAAATAAATAAGTTAAGATTAAATAACTAATTAGGTTAACGTTGTTAAGGTTAGGATTAAATTTAACGGTTTAGGTAGACTGGATTAGACAAAAATAGTTAAATTTGTACAATATGCCCTGTCTAATTATCAACAGGCTCCAACATCAGTCATAGCACTCCAGTCTAGAAACTGACAAGTGTCAATACCAGGGTTTTTTTTTCGTTTTCGAAAGTGTGCAAAATCTGTGCAAAATACTTTTTGACTGTGCATTTTACTTTTGTAGTGTGCAAATTTTCAATAGCCTATTTTTAGCCCACTAAACCTGAAAGCTGAAAATTTCACAAGCACAAAGTCAGCTCTGCGCAATTACAAAATTTGACCGAGCCTTTTTTATTTATCTACATTCTCTCTTTACATTTTACAGTTTCGGCGGTGGGGGCAGGAGCCCCCAGAAGCCGTAGATTTTTTACACCTTTAGCGTAGTGGTTCACATCATAAAATGTAATTTTAGTCTTTTTATCGAAACAACTCCGGTTGCGGGGGTCTGGGGGCGGCAGCCCCTAGAAGCCAACGCTTTTTACACTTTTTGACAAAGTGGTTTACATTACAAAATGTTCAATTTAATATGAAAAATAAACTCACTGCTAGCATAGCGAACAATCGGAGGTAAAATTTTGCCGGAGCCGGAGCCTCCGGTCGATCGCTACACTGCTCACTGCTGCGAGTAGGGATGAAAGTCTCGGTTTTTACCGAGACCGAGATTATGAAACCTAGACTACCGAGACGGAGACCAAATTCTGAGATCCCAAAGACCGAGACTGGGTACTTTTTTGACATTTATAATTTAACCATTGATTTGATGACTTCTTAAAAGTTTTTAGGCAAAATTACTAGACCACGATCAGAAACGTACGTCCCTGGGACTTAATTTTGGGGACATCCCTCCTTATCTCCCGAACTATATACATGTCGAACCGCCCGAATGGTGGGTCGCTAGCCCGTTCGTACATGCAGCTGTTTTGCCACCTCACCCTCAAACTATGATCACTCATAAGTTCTGTGTGAGTAATTTTCGTCCATGTATAATATGTATATAACAGACACATATACCGGATCTATGATCTAGGATCTAGGATGAAATTTCTGATGGGGGGACGCAGGGGCATACCCAGAAATTTTCAAAGGGGGAGTTCAGCCAAAATTTTTAGCTATGTTAGTACGTGTCACATGTTGTTGCAGGGGCCGGGGGGCGGCAGCCCCCAAAGCTAGCGTTTTTAGAAAACTTTGAAATAAAATTTGCATTGAAAACTTGATTTTAAGCCATACTTGGACGAGAAAGAATTATCGCGGGGGACTGGGGGCAGCAGCCCCCACTGTTTTTCTATTTAAACACAAAATAGTGCATGAGAAATGCAAGACCACTAGGCTAAGGGTCTGGGGGCGGCAGCCCCTGGAAAAAATTCAGATTTTTGCAGTTTATATGCCGAATTTGGCCAAGTGCAAACTGCAAACGTATCAGGAATTTTCTGCACAAACTAAGAACTAAGGGGGGAACGTCACATAAGACAGCGGATTATAAAAGTAATGCACCATAATTTACTCATGTACACATGCAAATGCAGCATTATGTATTAATGTGCAGATGCATAGGCTTTGGTGAAAGAGAGATACAAGGAATAGTAAGCTACAGAGTTTCAGGGGACTGGGGGAGGCAGCCCCCAGAAAAAAATGCAGAAATTTTTGTTTTTCAAGCCTAATTTGGTCAACTGGAGACGTAGCGGAAATTTTTTTCTGGCCGGTCCGTAAAAACCAAAGGGGGGACCCTTAAAACGTTGGACGGTCAATTCTTCCGGACTGGAAGGTTGTGCAAAGTTTGTGCAAAATAATTTTAGACTGTGCAAAATACTTTTCAATTGTGCAAATGCACAGTATTTTGCACAAAAAAACCCCTGGTCAATACGAAATTCAAGTAAGGTTTATAAAAAATGACGGAAACACTCAATCCTAAAACTTTTTTATATTTAATCCAAGATAAAACGTATTCTAAGCTGAGAACAGATAAGAACCAGAATTTTCACAATAGACCACAGACGAGTATATACTTTCAAATAAGAATCGAATAAAAAATCGTGCAATGTTAAGACCATAAAATACAGAAAACATTAACATTTTCATTCATAAAGTATTTAATCTGAATAATGTATGATGCTAGAATACGTATATGGTGTTTAATACAAAGGAGTACCATCTCGCAAAATTTCAGAATACTCAAAAAACCATTGCTTGTCTGTGCTGACAAGAAAAATTTAATGATGATTAATTAGCTAACTGATCTAATAGAATGAAAAACAAATCTAGTCATTAGATCAGACCAGTTTCGTCTCATGAATCTTTTTTTGAAAAAAACTAGGCTTAACCACATAAGAGCTCCAATATAAGTAACCAGAAAAATGATACATATAATTCAAATAAAAAACAGCTATGTACAAAATATATAAATACTGTAAATATTACACGGACGTACATACACATGCACCAACCAAGAATAAGTGTGATAACGATACTAACGAGCACAATATAACTGTATCCATATTATATGCTTCATGTAGGGCAAAAAACTAAATGTAAACAAACAAAGTTTATAATAGCAAAAAAACGCTAATTTTTTTCAAAAAACCTACTTTTTTTGGTAGTTCAAGCTACAAACTGAATAAAATTAGGACTGAATTTCTGCCTATAATTCTCTTCCATTTGAAAGTGATAATATTCCTGTATATTAGCTGAACTGTAGACACAGTAGTTGCATTACAGGCCTGCGGTGTACTCTTGGTGCTATACAGCATATATAACAGAATATGTATAATATGCATAATACAACAATAAGCATTATAGTATATAAATAAACAGTAATATATACGTAGCTCACATCCATATAATGCACATTTGAAGCACACAAATTCACAAAAGCATATAAGCCACGTTTAGCGAATTAGCCAGGTTGGGTTGTAGAATATATTCAGAATGTTACGAGCATGAAACGTATTGTAAAAAAACTGCAGTTATCGAAAAAAGCTCATAAATTCAACTTTTTATCAAAAATTCATTATTAATTTAATGTTTTTAGCAAAAGCTTTGTAAAAAAAGTGCTACAAAAATTCAATAGTCTGTGTTCTGACACGAATATGAAAGAAAGTCACGAATTAAGCAATGTTGAAGAAACCACAAGACAAAAAAATATAAGAAATCACCTTTACACACATAGGTCATTTAATGTCAAAGAGAATTAACTTAATGAAATAATATATATTGTTAATGATTGTTCAAAATCATACTGAATCCCACCCAAAATTCTGTCTACTCCACAACAAAATCACATTTTCCGCCCTTCTAGTTCAAACTTTGAAAAAAATCTAAGAGCCAAAAAAACTAAATTCTCAACAACATTGACAACAATAAAATAATAAATGTACAGATTATAAACAAATTAATTATGAAGTTAATATAATATACTTGAGTAGGAGTGTAGGACAATAAAATGTACAAAAGAATGCGAATGTATAGGGTTGCAGCCAGGA
Source organism: Trissonchulus sp. WLG1_4 (assembly GCA_030248245.1). Taxonomy (NCBI): domain Eukaryota; kingdom Metazoa; phylum Nematoda; class Enoplea; order Enoplida; family Ironidae; genus Trissonchulus; species Trissonchulus sp. WLG1_4. The sequence continues at coordinate 5,471 of JASANF010011303.1, forward strand.
GGCGCGGCCGGGGCGGGTCAGATCATAAGTACCAGTGACGGGGGGGGGGGGGGCAGGTCGAATCACTTAGCCTTCAACTGTATCACCAAAATGTTTGGCCACCAAATATCTGAAATAAAATAAAACTGTATGTATATAGATAGGGTGTTAACTATAGAAATAGCAGATTTATATAGATAAAAATTCAATTTACATAAATACAAAGTTAAAGAAAATACAATATAAAATATACAAAAAAACCCAAGCATCTTTATCACGTCGGGATTAGACATAACAGCAACCTCAGATAGTGCATCTATGATCCAAATAGAGCTGCGGTTCAGATAGCTCGTGGTCAAAGAACTGCAAATCACAGATCAGTTTTCACACAAATTTTACAGTGTTTACAAAGTGGTAGCTGGCTAATAAGCGGGAGGCAACCCAAAGCGAAGCTCCCCTATGCCAAAAAATGTCAAGAAATGGCAGAAAAATGCCAAAAAATACCAAAAAAGTCCAAAAAATCCCTTCGTACCCGATGCCAAATCCAATCAGCACACTGAGCAGATTGGTCACCAGCACAATTGAGAATATTTCCAGGCCGCCGAACAGCTTCTCTCCTCGCAGCTTGCCCCCCCTCAGCAGCCACCAGCGCTCGCTGACCGTCGAGCTGACTGGACTGTTGGGGGGCGTGATGCCCGGATCACCCCCGGTGCCCCCGCTCAGTCGTCCGGTCCGGCCCCCCACCACCCCAGGCAGGCCGTGACCATTGCTGCTGCTCACACTGCCGCCGCCACTGGCACTGCCAATCAGCCAGTGTCTGAATTAGCCAAATAATAGAATAAAAAACAGAATAAAAAGAATAAGAATAAATAATAAAAAGAATAAAACAAAAATTAATAAAACAGAATAAGAAAGAATAAAAAAATAGTCCGAAAAAAGTATAAAAAATGAAAAAGCTGAAAAAGTTAGTAAAAAATTATAAAGGCTAAAAAATAATGCAAAAACGGACGATCAAGGCTATATTATGACCCTTGAATAAAAATTAGGTTTAAAAATTTGTAAAAAAAAGTTGAAAAAATGAAAATAACCGGGCAATCAAAAATACATACGTATATGAGCCTTGAACAACCTCCCTTTGAAAAATAACAATGTATAGCAGGCGGGGAAAAACCCGCATTTTCATATTTCGTCATGTAGCTCATAGACTATAAGTTTTCACGGGATACCAAAAAAATCTGTCGTAGGCCTAACCTTGCTCTAAACGCTGGGACCGGTTTCATTTCGCTATCTCTTACCGTTTTTTGGCGGGAAGCCAAAAACTTGCCGGGGAAAAAACCCATTTGGGGGAAAAACCCAAGTGGGGGAAAAACCCACCCCATAAATCACCCGAAAAGTGTGCTAGCGGTACTTTTTCAACGCTATGGCACGTATTCGGCGAGCCATCTCGAGTCAAAAATGGGGGGTCAAAATTTTTGACTCATAAAAAATACCAGCGAGTAGGGATGTACCGAAAATTCGGTATTCGGTATTCGGTTTTCGGCCGAAAAACGGGTATTCGGTATTCGGTACCGAAAAGTCAATTTTCGGCCGAATACCGAATAGTTAGAAAATCAAGGAAATGAAAGAACGTTTAGAATAAGAACTCATTTTATTAATCTTTCAATTAGCACTACACTTCGACCTGAGACGTACAGAAAAAACATAAAAACTGTATAATTATATGTTAAATAATAACCTCTAATTAGCATTTGTGAGGCATTTAACACAACTCATATTAATTGCATGAATTTTTGATGGATGCTTATAAGTATCGTCAAAACTCAAAAAAATTGGAAAAATGCGAGTAAACTTTGCAAAGTTCACAAGCAGTTTAATAACTGTCCCGCTTAAAACTGCCGGGGTGGAAAGAGACAAGCCTTCATGAAAGATAAAAGCAAAGAACACAAAGCCACAAAGTTTCAGGGGTCTGGGGGCTGGGGGCGGGAGCCCCCAGAAACAAATATATAGAAATTTTATTTTTAGGCCGAATTTGGTCAGTTGGAGACGTATCAGAAATTTTTTATTCATCGGTAGCTGAAAAAGTTTAGGCCAGCTGGCTTCAATCGCTGAAAAAATTTAGGCCAATCCGGGAAAAATTAGGCCATGGCCTTAGCTATGGCTTAAAAACCCAGGTTTACAAGAAGCAAAAAGATGAATACACGAAGGGGGTGGTATATTCGACAGCACACTGGCACGATAGTTATTTGTATAATATTATAATACATGGTTCATATAGCATATAAAACATGTTTCTACGTTGAAAAAATGCGAGTTTGCATTTACCGCCTAAACCGAATCTGCGCCTATGTTGTGTATATCGCTCAAAGTCGCATGTTTTCGGCATTGTTTCTGAAACTTTTTAGTTGGAGGTGTAACTTTTCGCGCCAAAAAACACTGTCCAAAACCAGTGGCGCCAGATTACCAGAGAATTGGGAACTGGGCCAGGGCCACCAATGGCAGGATCTGCCGCACGGTGATTAAGTCAAGTAAGTCAAGTCCCACTCCACCCCGGGGTCCTATAGATAGTATTTATATATTTATCTATACGAAGTATTATATTTTTCTGGATTTTTAAAATCTGAGAAATCTGCGTGACAAATGACAACTATTCGGTATTCGGTTTTCGGCCGAAAACGAAAAACCGAATATTCGGTATTCGGTATTCGGTGAAATTTTTTTCGGTCCCATCCCTACCAGCGAGACCCCTTTTGGATACCGCTTATATACGTTTGCCTACACGGACTGACACGCTGGCAAATTTCTAGACCCGTACCACGTACCCTAGTTCCGGAACTGGGGTGGGGTTAGTCCCCCGAAAAATGGGGTGGGTTTTTTCCCCGCCTGCTATAACAAATATAAAAATAAATAAGATAACATTGGAAAAAATATATTGTATCTATACATGTAATCTGAAAACAGTTTAAAAATTGTAAAAACTTCTATAATTATAAAGGTTAAAAAATTAAAAAAAAGGACAATCACGTATATATACGTGTAACTGAAAAATTGTTTATGAAACATTTTTTATGAAATATTATATCTCTTACTTGGGAGGAATGGCTTCCGGGCGTGAGCTCCAGTCCCAAATCCAGTCCGCGTTTCTACCCGGCGGTAGAAGATCCTGAAATTGTCACAAAAGCTGATGTTTCACAGAAAAAAGATTCTCGAATGATTTTTTATGGAAAAATGAAGGCTATTTTTTAAGCATTGGGGGAGAACTTGAAAAACCATACCAAAACCAAACCAACTTTACAAAAGCATAGATGTAAAACTTTTTGCCTATAAACATATATATATACCTACCTATATAAAATATACAAAACGGAAGCAGGTGTAAAAAAAACTTGTAAAAGGCTGAATTAAACTTCATTAGCTCAGCTATATCGATGATTCGATGAATTCTAAAGGTAAGTATATACTGAATCCTACCTCTTTGAGCCGCCTCCGCACTGCTTCCAGGTCACTTCCGGGGCTACGAAGGGCTTTGGGGCTGGAATTAAAAAATCCCTTCACTTGGAGAATGTGAATTACTTCGACTACGATAGGTGAAGGTAATAGGAGTAAGAGGATACGACCATACATGGGCGGATTGACCCCTTCCTCCCCCCCTCCCCGCTGAATGGGCAAAATTAAATTTTATAAAAATTCTCGTAGCACCCCCTTCTCCCGGCTTCCCCCGCAGATTTCCTCAGCTGCACATATTGTGTGGATACGACACGAATAATTTTTCAACGATGTTGACCTATGGAATGACAACACAAGACAAGAATGGATTGACAAGAAAGAACAAAAAAGTTCTACATATTCCACTCTTCTAAAACGTCACCGAACTAAATGATTTATACAGACTGTAGACACGTCGCCATACATGGGCGTGGGGGGGTTTTCAGAAGGCATCCTCACCCCCCCCCCCCAGACATGTCCGTCACCCCCCCCCCCAGAATGTTTTGAAGGTAGCTCACGAAGCAAAAATTAGTGGCTCACGAAGCAAAATTGGTGGCTCACGAAGCAAAAATGCAAAAATTGGTAAAGGTTGCTCCGCACCCCCCCCCCCCCCCAGAATTCGGTAGCTGCCCACGTATGCCCGTGGCGTCAACTATATTTGTCGAGTGCAACTACGCACATTGTTATACATGCTCAACTCAAACATATCTCGCATTATACAGCGAACATAGTATACTAGAGCCAGTCAGACAAGTGTATCGTATGTTTTTTTTTGTTTTTATATATATATATATATATATATATATATATATATATATATATATATATATATATATATATATATATATATATATATATATATATATATATATATATATATATATATATCTATATATCTATACCTATGCCTGCTGCTGTGACAAGAGCGGTCACCCCCGTGCACGGCGTCCGCCAGCATTTTTTGGTCCACGCTCTCCGGACAGGTGGTGATGCTCGAGCTGCTGTCACGACTCGGGGGCTCGCCAACTGCAACCCACGAGTCTGAAAAAAACAAAATATAAAATTAAATAAATATTAAATATATGTATATTAGGGATGTCGCGGATATCCGCATCCGCGGATGATCCGCAACTTTTTGACATCCGCATCCGCATCCGCATCCGCAAAAATTTAATGCGGATGTGCGGATGTTGCAGATTCGGCAAAAATTACTAAAAATGTAGAAAATCAGACGGCAATTTTGATTTTTGTGCATGTATATACCGATATTTTTGCTCTTAAAACGGTGGATTGATACTTTATTCTAGGCTTTTTCTCCTCATTGTTGGTTGCAATTCGCTCTTTTCTAAAGTAGGCTTCACAAATATTTGATATTGCGGGTATATTCTAACTGAATTTTGCATGTTTGAGAGAGACTAGTCTACAAACTTGTAAAGCAATAATTGTCAAAACAATATTATTGGTTTTTAACTTGCATGCTTTCGTAGATTAAAAAGAATAGACAAAGTACGTATAGTGATTATACACCAACCAAAACCAAAAGCATCAAGTAACCAGAGGGTCACGCCGACAGCCTTTGAGTTGGCATAAAGATAACCAATATATAGCGTTTTAAACAAACTGTTGATGGCGGCGCATGGCTTAGAAGATATATATGTATAATGAATGCACAACTTTGATACAAACTGCTTTATCTAAGCTTCATTTCTTCATTCCTCATTTCATTCTTGCATTCATACTTGTTATTTTTAGTGTATTATGTATTTTTCGGTGAAAATTTTTTCAAAAATTTGGCTCATAACTTGTTTAGAACGTATTCGAAAAAGATCCGCATCCGCATCCGCATCCGCGCGGATGTCAGAAGTCAACATCCGCATCCGCATCCGCGGATGTCAAAAAAGTGACATCCGCAACATCCCTAATGTATATAGTCACACGGGGACGGGGACGTTCCAAAAACGTTCCAAAACAAAAAACAAAACATAAAAAACAAAATATGAAAATAAATATAATGACACGCGGATGTTCTTTTATATATCTACAATTACATAGTGGACGAACCTAATTCATTTTACTTCGACTGAAAGACTTTAAACTCATTTGTGAAAAATGCTATTCCCCGATTTCGGGATAAAAAGCAGTCAGCTTGTCGTTTCAGCGCACTGCTTTTTAGTCGCATTAAACAGACTTGAGAATAAACGACTCGCTTAAACATATATTATTTATATTACCTTTCATCGCGCTAATTCTCAGTCAGACTAAATGGACTAGAAGATGCTAAAGCTCAGAACGCAGGTTTATAAAAATCTTTCCGTTCGGACTAAAGCTATATACACTAACCTTAATCCTAGGTCATTTATTCAAACCCCAAATTCCGAACCAGCAAATGGAAATTTTTATAGGTACTTACTTTATTTTATTTACATATATATTATATTACTTTATAATGTACAGTGTACACCTACCTTGTAAACTCTGATCCATAACGGAATCCATTGAAACTAAGACGGAATTAAAATGGCGACAACAAGGTCGAATAAAGAGAATTACAAAATGTCACCGCAAATATAGTCAGCACTCAGAATGAGAGTAAATAAATATCAGCAAAATGACTAGCTTGACCAGAGACTTCTGCTGGTCAGAAATTAGCTTATATTCATCTAAATTTCTGCCACACCTGGATATGTTGGAGATTTCAGTTTAATATTTATATTATATACGTTCGTTGTCACTAGAACACAAAAACAGTTTTCTCATTAAACTTCTTTGAGATTATTGTGATGGCACACAATTAAATCTGAAATCAAACAAAATCACAGAAACCAATACAGATTGTAAAAACTAGAAAGTTGGGGTCGATCGATAATTTCACTCTAGATTTTTATTAAAAGGTATTTTGGGGGCTAGAGATCAGATTGGGGATGAGGATACAACTGTGATATATACTGTATACTACAGACAAATTAAATTTTCGATTGCTAGAGCTGGGTTCGAATGAAACTTGGTGCAACACTGCAACAGTGCAATTTGGGAGGGATTAGTTTACCCAATTTCGAATCATTGCTTGTAATAAAACCCCGGACCATGGTATGGCGGATGGCCATAACATTTTTAAATTTTGTGAAAGTTTGCGAACGAAAACGAAAAAGGCCCTAAGTATCTTTAGCTTTATTTGGATTCTAAAAACTTGTAACCATTATTTTTACTCCATGCGAGAATGATTCCCCCCAACCCCAACCAAATGTAAACTAATTTTGAGACTACGGCCCAATGGGTCCAACTCCCAACTGACCCGCCCGGAGGAAAAAGCGCTCACACTTTGGCTGATCGAGTAATTGACAGTAGATAGTTTGGCCTGGCGATTGTTTCGAAATTTGCTTGGTTCCGGAAGATGCTGTAAACAAGCAAGAAAACATATGCTGGATTGCTGGCACAAATTTTTGGAAAAAATTAGAACAGTCGGCGTCTTCGAAAAATCGGTCAGATTTCCCCTAAAGTCAAAGCCAAGCAAAAAGTCACGTTTTCACTCAATGAAATTGAAAACTTGGCACCTTTCCAAAATGTTACTAGTGGCATGACAAAAAAGTTGATTGGTATGAAACAAAAATAGATAAATTAGTGTCAAAAAAGAAAATACTTTCAAACTGATCCGAAACATGCATTATTTGCTTTATCAATATTGTAATAATGTTTTGCTGATTGGTTTTATTAAAGGAACGTATGAAATCAGCTATATGTAGATAATAAACATTAGCTGGTGGTAAACGTCATCTCAAATTTTGTAACTTTTTCAAGTAGTTGACTTTGCAGACGATTCGTTTGCCTCTACATAACTGACGAAAGAAATAAAATAATTTTAGTCTCGATTCATACTTACAGCTTAACCTATGTCCGCAGTGCCGCACTGTATGTCGTATCTGCCTTTAACGACATATGTAATAAATTTCCGCATGCAATAAACACAAAAATTTTGCTTCGGCACTTTTCGCGAAAGTTCGTTATATTTTGCCGATGTAGCGGTTTGACGTTGACAGATTGTGTGAAACATAATTTTTTAACTTCTGGGCACTCTAATAAACTTCCGCATCAATACACACAAAAATTTTGCTTCGTCACTTTCTTGCGCCACTTTTCGCAAAGGATAAAGCTCGTCGTACGCTGACGAAGAGTGAATTTTTTGCACGATACTGTGCACACTAAAAGCTTGACCAACTGTTGCTGGACCATTAAAACTAGGGGTGGGCGCGGTACTGCGGTTACCGCGGTTACCGCTGCGGTAACCGCAATTTTGCGGTATGCGGTAATGAGCCCGTTACCGCGCGGTAAGTGCGGTTACCGCAACTTGCCTGTTACCGCGGTTACCGCAAAAATTTGAAGCAATAATAGGGGACCTAAGCGTGATTTTTAGTTAAAAACAGTGCTTAATCACCGGTTTAGTTAACAAAAGAGTAATATTTTAAATATTTATGTTTGTTTCTTCTTTTTTTAAACAGTGCCGTGCCTACTTCTTTAATATACTTGTCGTTAAATATTGTTGAAATTGCCAAGATTTTGTCTTTAAAGTTTAGATTAAAATTTGTCCCCAGTTTTAATAACTGAAAGGGCAATACAATACTGTGGGTTATCTGGATGTATGCTGTTTATGCTTTGTACAAAGTTAATAAAGAGCGCATACATGCTAAAATTGCACAATCAACACAGACCAAAATCAATCATCACCAGAACCAACCCCACCATAAGCGGTGGTCCGCTGGCCATTCTGGCCGCTGGTTTACGAACTATTACTTTTCGGAGTTACATTGGCTTGTTGCTTTCTCATAGACCCGGGACATTTTCCTGTTGTGCCACAGCACAACAGGTCTTTAATTTTGATTTTGGCGGATAGTATGGAGCGTGGTTAAGCGTGTGTGTTTGTTTACTGTGCCATTAGATTAACTGTGCGTGCGTCAGAACATTGCCTAGCATAAAAGATGCACAGAAATCAGTGATTCAAGTGTTTCTTCACACTCACAACTATTTCTATAAAGATAAAGATTCGTGCTTTCTGTTCAAAGAAAGGATCTATGAGGCCACAGTTAGCCGCATAATTAAGTATAGTTAGCATAGTTGGCCTTTAGTGGCCCAAAATTTTAAATTTCAAACAAAATTGCGTTAACGAATATGTAAAACTTCGTTACGGTAACAGTAAACTTTGTATTACCGCGGTTACCGCAATTTGCGGTAATACCGCGGTAACGGTTCCAGCTAAATAATTAAGCTAGCTTTTGTTCATTTAAGGTGACGACTGACTAGGTGACAACTTTATAGGCACACAAATAGCCTCTAGAGACCCAAAACGTTCCATTTGAGACCAAAATTTGCAGTTAACGAATACATTAAATGTTAGTCGCGGTAACCGCAGACGTTTTGTTACCGCGGTTACCGCAAAATTTTGCGGTAATTACCGCTACCGCAAAAACCGCGGTAATTTTTGCGGTTTGCAGTAATGAAAAATCGTTACCGCGCCCACCCCTAACAAAAACCCATACACGTTATTTCATAACAAAATTAACATGTTTCAAGAGTACATCAAGTATGTAACCGCGAAAGTCACGCCACCTTGTTGTCACTTAGCATATTATTAAGAAAAAAGGATGCTAGTCAGTGTCACAGTATAGAAATCCAGTAGGGATTCGTTTACTCAAACCACCAAATTTATTTGATCTGCATACCAGCGCTTCAACAAATCAGTTTTCTTGGACACTGGATAATCACTGGATAATGGATCGATCATCCAAGCATTGGCGGTTTTCCCGGAATCCAATGAACTAACAGTTCGGGTTTGTAATATGTAGATCATTCATTACATTCATTAACCTTACCTACATAATAGCATAAGCGTACACAATTTTTATTTCCATTTTTAGTTATCTTAAGTTGGGATAAGTCTCCGGCAAATTGCTAGTAGTGTTGGTGACCGGCCGCGTAAATCAGCCTGCCGGTGAAAACTGGCCGATTAGCGGTAGGACCGGCAAAAGTTTTGAAAAAGTCTAGCTATCGCTAATTTACTACTGCTATTTTTATTTAACAAGCCTACTACACAGAGATTTTTAACTTGACATGCTCATTTTACAGTTGGCAGAGTACATTGATTTTATTTGATTTGTTGCCTTGAATTCTTGCATTTAGCATTTTGCTAGTAAGTAACAAGGATATGCAGTTTTCTTTCCTGACATTTTTATATCAACCACAGATAAAGTATACTAAAAAGTTCTTTTTGGGAAAGGGAATTGGACTCGGCTGCTGCTGAGTGCTGACCTGAATCGGTTTCGCGACCGTCTGGATTTATCAGGGCTTCCCAAGGAATGGGCGGTTCAGGCCTGGTGGGATGTCCCGCAGCCAAAAGGCCCGAGAATTAAATGATAAAATCATTGACCAACATTCAAAAAAGTAGTTGGAAGCGGCTAAAAAGAAAAACTTCTCTTGAGTTTGGTATCGACAGTGACTTGACGGTATGCGTAAAACTGTTGCGTAACTATTATTTATTTTTAATATGTGTCTAAATTTTATTTATTTTTGAATATGCGTCCTGTTTTTGATCTGAAAAATTTCTTCTACTACACCTCTGACGGAACGGCATCAGCTATAACTCCGGCATCAATGTCCTATAGTATGATTCCACCAACATGTCCTGCTAACCTTTCTACTCCGTATGTTCACAAATGTATGGCTGCTGCCCTCTATTACAACCCGAAGAAGTTTATCAGGGAAATTTTGTTTTAACGTCTTGCTTTCAAGTACAATATTGATCCAATCTTAAGTACAATGTTGAGTATATGTTTTGACCTGTGCTTATTTAAATGCTAATTCTATCAGGAGTAAGTGTGTATAACTGAATATTCTATTCAATAATAATGCTTTCTATATAATTTGGGTGGGATTCACAAAGCGCGTTTAAACGCAGTCTAAGTTAGACTGCGTTTAAACGCAGTCTAAAACGCTAGTCTAAGTTAAACATGATTCACAGAGATTGATATGATTAGTGTGTGTCATCTGATTTTTATGTTCTATTTCAATTGAAACCTTGTCTAACTAAAACGAACGTTTAGACCGAGTCTAAACGTGATTCACAAAGCCCGTTTAAGTTAAACGGGCTCGTTTAACAGAATTCTTTATTTGATTCTTTTTTCTGTTCTATTGCAGGACATTTTGCTTTAATACGTACCGACAATGCTATTAATTTAGGTATATAAATACTTTTCAATAAAAGTTAATTTGAAATTCAAGTTAATTACGTATGTAGTTAAAAAGAAAATTTGACAATTGGTAAATAAGATAATTAATTTACTATTCGACATACAATTTTATTAATTAAAAATTGACATTAATTGAAACAATTACAACAACAACCCTTAAAAATACCTAAAACTTAAGCTATCTTGTTGCAAGTTATAATAACAAAGATGAAGCAACAACATTAAGCGATAATAATGAGAACAGTTTATAGTTGGTATGATTATGCTTGAAGCTCAATGCCTAATTTTATTATTATTAATTATATTCTTGTAATTTTTAATCATTTTTATCAATTTAAGTTAATTAGGTAGTTGACTTTGCTAAACTTAGAGCTTTATAAACTGTTAATAGCAAAAATGAATAAGTAAACAGTATGGTAAACAAAACTTTTCTATTATAAAACTAGATCATCCGCATTAACTGTCATATGAACGTATACTAGCAGCTAAAAAGTAAAATAGACATGATAATACACGATATTATTAGCCTATTAAGTTGAATAAGAACGATCTAAAACTATAAAAGTCAAAAATGTTAAAAAATACTTAAGTAAAATAATGAAAAAATACTTAGACTAACCTTAGACTAGCCAAAAGGCTAGTCTAAATTCAACACTAGCGGGCGTTTAAGTTAAACGAACGTTTAACTTAGACTGAGCTCGTGAATCAGGAATAGAACGTAATGAAATTTAGAACACGAAAATAGAACAAAATTTACACGCTAATCATATGCAGACTTAGACTGGGTCTAAACGTTCGTTTAGCTAGACTGCGTTTAAGGTGGTAGTTGCGTTTTCGAGGTTTTTATGATTTCTATGTAAACTTTGCGCCACCAGTACTCAAGTTAGAAGCGACGCCTGAGCATAAATTTTTGGGACAGTATTGTAAAGGTCAAAATCACCAGGCATGTCTCTCACTTTTTTGAAATTTCACCTGTGGACATTTTTAGAGGGTTTTAATTACAAGAAAATATCTTAAATTTTCGGTGCGTTTGGTTTTCAGCTATTTTCTCAGTAAATTGACTAGTTATTAAAAAAGTGGGGGACATGCCTGGGGACTTTAAACATGTCAAAAACCTTACCAACTTTCAGCCCCAACAGGTAATCGTATGATTCAGAGCTGTGGCGCAAACTTTTTGTAAAAAATTTTAATATTTTGGAAAGGACCTTTCTTTAGTCGCTTATACTGTAAAGAAAATCACAGGTTAAATTTCAAGGCATGGCATACATTTAGGAAAGATATTGTTCTACCTAATGCAAAAGACCGCTTGTGATTTGAATCTGTAAACGCTGAGCTATGGCTTTTTAAAAAAACACCTAAAAACGCAATTACCCCCTTAAACGCAGTCTAAGACTTAGACTGGGTCTAAGTTAAACGCGCTTTGTGAATCCCACCCTTTGTGTCTCAAAAAAAACTCAGCAAAACTAGAAAAAGAGTTTTCTACGGTACTATACATTAAAACAGTTATTGTCTCATTGGTAAGCAAAATGGTGCACATTGCACAAGAAGAGCATTCACATCATAATCTGCCATTCCACTACGTGTATTTGAATTGAATTTGCTACTTACGAAAGCACTCAATCGTACTGATGCATAACTATTCAAAATATATACGTCGTTTCTAATTCACACAATTTTATTAGAAATGGAGGCCATATTACCGCTTTTTATAGTCTGTACGATTTCAGCGATTACTTTATAAATGCATTTAATACCTACGTATAAGTACCAGCCAGCACAGTCAATATAGTTTGTTTCCAGTAAACTTAACATATCGGTCCTAAACCTAATTTGAACAAAGGAATCTGTAATCTGTAATTGGTGTTGAAGTATACATTGCATATCCCAGCATAGTGTAGAGTAAACTCGTGCATAGTTGACACTAGGGCAAAAAAGTTAAACTTTAACTTTAACTAAAATTAAAAAAGTTAGGGGTCTTACTTTAACTTTAACTTTAACTTCAAAAAAGTTAAGGGTCTTACTTTAACTTTAACTTAATTTAAATTCAAGCACCCATACTTTAACTTTAACTTAAATTCCTCCAATTTCTTAACTTTAACTTAAATTATAACTTTTATTCAAAATTTTGAATCTAAACTTTTTTATAACTTTTTTGATTTACGGTAAGATAATTTAAGAAATATTTTAATTGATGTTCTAGTTAACCAAAATCGTTGTCAAATTTAATTTTTTTCCTCCGACGCTGTACACAACCGTAGTCCGTAATTGTTGGTAGTGGTACCTACTTTTACTGGAGGCCGCTCAGCTTAACGCATTCACAACATATTTTAAGGGGCTCATATAATTGTATTTTTGAAGCAGTGTAGTGGTATAACTGATCCTTTTAGAGAATCATCTCTGCAACTGCATAGTGTAAAAGTAGCAGCCCCATGTTGTCCAGCGAATATAATTAACACGTAAAGTCAGTATGGGAACTGACTTGTTATTTATTGCATGTGATCACTAGGTGGGGTTGTGTAGTGTGTAGCTGTCTGAGACATAACACCTTGTGATCAGCTGTTGTTGATTGAATTGGCTAGTAAAAGGTGGTGTTCTATTGACACGTTGCTGCTGCTGTCATGTGTGTGCGTGTTCCTGATTACTACATGTAAAGAGCGAGTGTCCTAGCCTTTTCATCTCTTTTATATGGTCCTCGGCAAGGAATTGGTAACCTTTTCGACCTGATTACAATCTGTAAGTTTTTTTAATGCCTTTTTACTCAAGTCAACAGGATTTGTTGCTTGATGTTTATGCCGTGTAGCCGGCTGTTATCGTGTGCATTCCTGTTTTGTCAGAGCTGTCAGTTATTTGGCACTCTGGACAGTGCACGCTGTGCATGCTGAGGTAGTCAGTTATTTGGCTCCATTTTGCGCGCCGTTATATGCAATTTTGGTGCCGTTGTGCTGTTGAGTAGCCAGATTTTGGCTCTCGCTTTCTGCATTTGCATTTTAAGTTTGCACATGCAGTTTTCTGTCGGGTTTGGCTACATTTTTAAGGCTAGATAGTACTCTATTATCTGTATTGTTGTAAATACAGTGACAACTGTTGTTTGACGGCCGGATTTAGTGCTGTCAAAAGTTAATACACTAAATTGATACTTATTTTCTGTAGTATTCTTACTAGCTGCTGGAGTAGTATAGCCCTGTCTGATTGCTTATCAGACAAGTGTAAGTACCATTTTGTGTTGGCTTAATCAGCTTTGTGTTTGTTTACTTTGACAATCTGTTTGACTATTTATCTGCTTGAGCAATGGCTGAAGCGAAAGCATTGACTATAAAGAAAAAGCAACGCAATGGGGTTCTACTGAATGTAACTCGAGAAATCAAAAGAGCTAGCACGTTTTTCACGGATGGGGGATCAGACGATGCTAGTGAAGCCCAAGTCTGCCTCGAAAAACTTTTGGATTATCGTTCAAAGCTGACAACCGTCAATGCTGAAATCCTTGGCGACCTCGAAGAAGAAGATATGGACCAGGAAATTGCTCGATCACTAGAAAAAGATGACCACTTACTGGGGGCTATCAAGGCTCTCACGTTAAAAATAAAGAATTTTGAAGCCAACACTGAGCACCAAAGTATTACCCACTTGAACAACAGTTCATTTGAGCGCAGAACTATGTTGGTTAAACTTCCGAAGCTGCATATTGTTGCATTTTCTGGTGACCCACTCCGTTGGCAGGAGTTCTGGGATAGTTTTGAAGGCACTATTCACGAAAACGAAGATTTGTCAGATATAGATAAGTTCAAATATTTGAAGAGTTTTCTTACTGGCGATGCGCTGAAAGTAGCCAGTGGCTATAGACTGACAGCTGTCAATTACAACGAAGTTGTCGAAGCGTTGAAGGAACGCTATGGAAACCCAGAAACAGCCATATTCGCCCATTTCGAAGCTTTATTAGAACTTCCAGTTGCAACTTACGAGCAAACGACGTTACAAAGAACCTTTGATGAATGTGAAAAACACATAAGAAGTTTAATAGCTTTGGGCCTGACTGAGCAAACATTCGGAAAAGTGTTCACACCCATAATTTTGTCAAAACTTCCGAAGTTTGTGCGGATGGAGGTCCACAGGAAAAACGGACAAAGGCCCTGGGAACTTTCTTTTTTGCGAGAAATTTTGAAAGAAGAAATTCGTGCCAGAGAAATGGCGGAGCACAGTTTTGCTTCCAAAGGAGATTCCGCCGAGTCAAAACGTCGTGACAACCAAACCAAGGCAAAGAGTCATAAATCTGCCATTGGTCCAGCAACGACAGCTTCCCTAATGAACGATGGTGTGGCCAAGAAACGTAAATGCTGTTTTTGCAATGGCCAACACTGGTCAGACACTTGTCGGAAATATAAAGACCATCGTTCACGAAAAAACCAGATCAAGGGCCATTGTTTTAGTTGCCTACAGTCTGGTCACAACGCTGATAGTTGCCGAAAAAAAGCAGTCTGCTATCATTGCAAAAGCAACCGCCATCACAGGAGCTTGTGCAATGAAAAATTTCCAGCACCCTACATAGACAGCAGAACCAATACCGAAGCGGCTTCGGCTTCTTCAAACCTAAGTGCTGACGCCTCTGAGTTCACACCAGTGACGCAAGGTTCTAGTCCAGTTGGAAATTCCATGCTATCTCACGGCGAAAGAACGTATATGCAAACAGCTTTGACAGAAGTGGCTGGTAAAGGCAGCTCAAGAACTGGAAAAGCTCGCATTCTGTTTGATACCGGAGGATCACGAACTTTCGTGACTTCCACTCTGTGCAAGCAACTTGGAATTTCGGCTAAAACGACAGAACTGGTGTCAATCGCAGGATTTATGGACAAAAAGAGAAAAGATGTGGAGTACCCTGTAATTGAGCTAGACGTGCTACTGTCAGATGGATCCAGACTTTCAATCACTGCCAATGTCATTCCCTACATATCGTGTCCGATTCAGAAGGTGCCAATTGACGTTGCTGCTCACCCTTGGGTAGAGCAGATCCAACTAGCAGAGCCACTTAGCAGTCAAACTGAAATGGTTCAAATTGATCTACTGATCGGAAGCGACTATTACTATGACTTAGTCTTGCCGGAAGTCATTAAGTGTTCTGATGGGCTTCGATTTGTCGCTTCGCGCCTAGGTTATTTGACCTCTGGAAGGATTGCAGGCTCCTCGCGTAACGGAAACGCCTTGATGATGCTGCTTTCAAGTCTCGGTAGTGAGCCTTCTTCTACCTTTGACATTGAAAAATTTTGGCGTTTAGATGAAATTGGAATCAAGGACCGATATGAAGTTTGTGATGACGAAGCAGCACTGCAAGCTTTCAATGACACAGTGAGATTTGCAGATGGCAGGTACGAAGTATGCTGGCCATGGAAAGACGAAGTGCCGGAGCTTCCACATAATTTCAGATTGGCTTTAGGTCGGCTGAAGTCGCTACTGGGACGCATTGGACAAAACAGTGAAGTCCTGAACCAATACGACGCAACGATTCAAGAGCAGAAACGGCTCGGAATTATTGAACAGGTTAATTTGAATCACTGTGACGGCAAGGTGCATTACATACCGCATCATTGCGTCATCACTCCAGGAAAAGCAACCACGAAATTGCGAATAGTCTATGACGCGTCAGCGAAGGAATCCAAGTTCGAACTAAGCCTAAACGAATGTCTTCATCGTGGCCCGATTATGTTAGCTGACCTTTGTGGCTTACTGTTACGGTTTCGACTTCGAGACATAGCTTTGGTCAGTGATATTGAAAAGGCCTTTTTACAAGTCAGCCTGCAGCAAAAAGAACGTGATGTGACACGGTTCTTGTGGTTAAAGGACCTGCATAAGCCTCCAATCGGAGACAATTTGATGGTTTTCCGATTTTGTCGGGTGCCTTTTGGCATTGTGTCTAGCCCGTTTTTACTAGCTGCAACCGTAAATCATCATTTGTTGTTGGCAAACACATCTGTGTCTCGGAAAATTGCCAATAATATGTACGTGGACAACGTCATAACTGGAGTCCACTCAGTCGCGGAAGCCAAGGCCTTCTATACGGATGCAAAATCTCTTTTTCAGTCAGCTGGCATGAATCTCCGCGAATGGTACAGCAATTCGGCTGAGTTTCTTGAAGATGTAAAATTGGTGGATCGTGGAGCAGGCACAAATACCAAGGTTTTGGGTTTGAATTGGAACACGGAGAAGGATGTGATGCATTGCTCTACGCTATCGCTAGATAGTTCAGCTGTAAAAACGAAGCGACAACTTCTACAGGCGTTAGCGAAGTTGTATGATCCGTGTGGTTATTTTCTCCAATTTCC
>JASANF010011305.1:0-36590 GCA_030248245.1 Trissonchulus sp. WLG1_4
AACTTGCTTGGAGAAGCTCGCTTGAGTTTCAAACAAGTACTACTCCAGAAATGTTTTAATGTGCCAGTATAGGTTGTGCAACCTTTCAAATGTGTTCCACAGGTCACCAGTGATATTTGAGCTTGCAGGCAGAAGTTCCATTGAGATTCAAATAAGTTCTATACAACTTCAAAAATGATTAAATCTGCCAGTATAGATTGTGCGAGATATCAATATGTTCCACAGATCACCAATGATAATTGAACTTGCTTGCATAAGTTCCATTGAGTTTCAAATAAGTTCTGTAGATCTCAAAAATATTTAAAGGTGTCAATAGAAGTCGCATGGTCTTTTAAATACTTTCCACAGATTACCAATGATATTTGAACTTGCTTGGAGAAGCTCACTTGAGTTTCAGACAAGTTCTATACAACTTTAGAAATGTTTTAAAGTGCCAGTATAGGCTGTGCAAGCTTTCAGATGTGTTCCACAGATCACCAGTGATATTTGAGCTTGCATGCAGAAGTTCCATTCAGTTTCAAATAGGGTATATAGGACCCCAGATGTATTTAAATGTGCCAGTATAGGTTGTGCAAGATTTCAAATGTGTTCCACAGATCACCAGTGATATTTGAACTTGCTTGGAGAAGCTCACTTGAGTTTCAAATAACATCTATATAACTTTAGAAATGTTTAAATGTGCCACTATTGGTTGTGCAAGATTTCAAATGTGTTGCACAGATCACCAGTGATATTTGAACTTGTTTGAAAAAATTCCATTGAGTTTCAAATAAGTTCTATACAACTTCAGAAATGTTTAAATGGGCCACTATTGGTTGTGCAGTATTTCAGATGTGTTCCACAGATCACCAGTGATGTTTGAACTTGCTTGCAGAAGTTCCATTGAGTTTCAAATAAGTTCTATGGATCTAAAAAAATATTTAAAGGTATCAATAAAGTTTGCATGGTCTTTTAAATACTTTCCACAGCTTACCAATGATATTTGAACTTGCTTGCAGAAGCTCACTTGAGTTTCAAACAAGTACAACTACAGAAATGTTTTAATGTGCCAGTATAGGTTGTGCAACCTTTCAAATGTGTTCCACAGATCACCAGTGATATTTGACCTTGCATGCAGAAGTTCCATTCAGTTTCAAATAGGGTATATAGGACCCCAGATGTATTTAAATGTGCCAGTATAGGTTGTGCAAGATTTCAAATGTGTTCCACAGATCACCAGTGATATTTGAACTTGTTTGGAGAAGCTCACTTGAGTTTCAAACAAGTACAACTTCAGAAATGTTTTAATGTGCCAGTATAGGTTGTGCAAGCTTTCAGATGTGTTCCACAGATCACCAGTGATATTTGAACTTGCATGCAGAAGTTCCATTCAGTTTCAAATAGGGTATATAGGACCCCAGATGTATTTAAATGTGCCAGTATAGGTTGTGCAATATTTCAAATGTGTTCCACAGATCACCAGTGATAATTGAACTTGCTTGCAGAACTTCCATTCAGTTTCAAATTAGTTCTATACAGCTTCAGAAAGGTTTTAATGTGCCAGTATAGGTTGTGCAAGATTCAAATGTGCTCCACAGATCACCAGTGATATTTGAACTTTCTTGCAGAAGTTCCATTGAGATTCAAATAGGTTATATGGATCTCAAAATATATTTAAATGTGTCAATAGAGGTTGCGTGGACATTTAAATATTTCCACAGATTACCAGTGATATTTGAACTTGCTTGCAGAACATTCTCATTGAGTTTCAAATAAGTTCTAACAACTTCAGAAATGTTTTAATGTGCCAGTATAGGTTGTGTGAACCTTTACAAATGTGTTGCACAGATCACCAGTGATATACTTGACCTTGCATGCAGAAGTTCATTCATTTAGTTTCAAGATATTAGTTTATAGAACTTTATAGGTCATGTGAACTTTGCCAAGGCCCCATCAAAGGTTATTGTGACATTCAGTAATCAAAATATTATACTTCTGGAGTCGCCGCGGAGTTCCATTGAGTTCAAACTATGTTGAAACTCAATTGAGCTTCTGCAAGCAAGTTCAAATATCACTTGTGTAATCTGTAGAAACTATTTAAAAGACCATGCAACCTATATTGACACCTTTAAATATTTTTAAGATCTACAGAACTTATTTGAAACTCAATGGAACTAATGCAAGCAAGTTCAATTATCATTGGTGATCTGTGGAACATATTGATATCTCGCACAATCTATACTGGCAGATTTAATCATTTTTGAAGTTGTATAGAACTTATTTGAATCTCAGTGGAACTTCTGCATGCAAGCTCAAATATCACTGGTGATCTGTGGAACACATTTGAAATTTTGCACAGCCTATACTGGCACTTTAAAACATTTCTGAAGTTGTACTTGTTTGAAACTCAAGTGAGCTTCTCCAAGTAAGTTCAAATATCATTGGTAAGCTGTGGAAAGTATTTAAAAGACCATTTAAACTTTATTGATACCTTTAAATATTTTTTGAGATCCATAGAACTTATTTGAAACTCAATGGATTTTATGCAAGCAAGTTCAAACATCACTGGTGATCTGTGGAACACATTTGAAATTTTGCACAACCAATAGTGGCACATTTAAACATTTCTGAAGTTGTATAGGACTTATTTGAAACTCAATGGAATTTCTTCAAGCAAGTTCAAATATCACTGGTGATCTGTGGAACACATTTGAAATCTTGCACAACCAATAGTGGCACATTTAAACATTCCTAACGTTATATATATTTTATTTGAAACTCAACAGAATTTCTGCAAGCGAGTTCAAATATCACTGGTGATCTGTGGAACACATTTGAAATCTTGCACAACCTATACTGGCACATTTAAATACATCTGGGGTCCTTTATACCCTATTTGAAACTGAATGGAACTTCTGCATGCAAGCTCAAATATCACTGGTGATCTGTGGAACACATCTGAAAGCTTGCACATCCTATACTGGCACTTTAAAACATTTCTAAAGTTGTATATAACTTGTCTGAAACTCAAGTGAGCTTCTCCAAGCAAGTTCAAATATCATTGGTAATCTGTGGAAAGTATTTAAAAGACCATGCGACTTCTATTGACACCTTTAAATATTTTTGAGATCTACAGAACTTATTTGAAACTCAATGGAACTTATGCAAGCAAGTTCAATTATCATTGGTGATCTGTGGAACATATTGATATCTCGCACAATCTATACTGGCAGATTTTATCACTTTTGAAGTTGTATAGAACTTATTTGAATCTCAGTGGAACTTCTGCATGCAAGCTCAAATATCACTGGTGATCTGTGGAACACATCTGAAAGCTTGCACAGCCTATACTGGCACTTTAAAACATTTCTGTAGTTGTACTTGTTTGAAACTCAAACTTCTCCAAGCAAGTTAAAATATCATTGGTAAGCTGTGAAAAGTATTTAAAAACCATGCAAACCTTATTGACACTTTTAAATATTTTTTGAGATCCATAGAACTTATTGCTATGTTTTTTCAGTTTTTTTTTTTTTTTCCTTCTTTTTTTTTTTATTTGAAACTAACTTTCTGCAAGCAAGTTCAAATATCACTGGTGATCTGTGGAACACATTTGAAATCTTGCACAATCCTATACTGGCACATTTAAATACATCTGGGTCCTATATCCCTATTTGAAACTGAATGGAACTTTCATGCAGTCAATATACTGGTGATCTGTGGAACACATCTGAGCTTGACACCTATACTGGACATTAAAACATTTCTGAAGTTTACTTGTTTGAAACTCAAGTGAGCTTCTCTAAGCAAGTTCAAATATCACTGGTGATCTGTGGAACACATTTGAAATCTCGACAACCTATACTGGCACATTTAAATACATCTGGGGTCCTATATCCCTATTTGAAACTGATACTTCTCATCAAGTCAAATTCACTGTGATCTTGCATTTAATTGCACAACCTATACTGGCAGATTTAAATTATCTGGGTCTATATAACTATTTGAAACTGAATGGAACTTCTGCATGCAAGGTCAAATATCACTGGTGATCTGTGGAACACATTTGAAAGGTTGCACAACCTATACTGGCACATTAAAACATTTTTGAAGTTGTATAGAACTTATTTGAATCTCAATGAAACTTCTGCAAGCAAGTTCAAATATCACTGGTGATCTGTGGAACACATTTGAAATCTTGCACAACCTATACTGGCAGATTTAAATGTATCTGGGGTCCTATATAACCTATTTGAAACTAAATGGAACTTCTGCATGCAAGGTCAAATATCACTGGTGATCTGTGGAACACATCTGAAAGCTTGCACAGCCTATACTGGCACTTTAAAACATTTCTAAAGTTGTATAGAACTTGTCTGAAACTCAAGTGAGCTTCTCCAAGCAAGTTCAAATATCATTGGTAATCTGTGGAAAGTATTTAAAATACCATGCGACTTCTATTGACACCTTCAAAAAATTTTTGAGATCTACAGAACTTATTTGAAACTCAATGGAACTTATGCAAGCAAGTTCAATTATCATTGGTGATCTGTGGAACATATTGATATCTCGCACAATCTATACTGGCAGATTTAATCATTTTTGAAGTTGTATAGAACTTATTTGAATCTCAATGGAACTTCTGCAAGCAAGTTCAAATATCACTGGTGATCTGTGGAACACATTTGAAATCTCGCACAACCTATACTGGCACATTTAAATACATCTGGGGTCCTATATACCCTATTTGACCCTGAATGGAACTTCTGCATGCAAGGTCAAATATCACTGGTGATCTGTGGAACACATTTGAAAGGTTGCACAACCTATACTGGCACATTAAAACATTTCTGAAGTTGTACTTGTTTGAAACTCAAGTGGGCTTCTCCAAGCAAGTTCAAATATCACTGGTGATCTGTGGAACACATTTGAAATCTCGCACAACTTATACTGGCACATTTAAATACATCTGGGGTCCTATATACCCTATTTGAAACCGAATGGAACTTCTGCATGCATGGTCAAATATCACTGGTGATCTGTGGAACACATTTGAAAGGTTGCACAACCTATACTGGCACATTAAAACACTTTTGAAGTTGTATAGAACTTATTTGAATCTCAATGGAACTTCTGCAAGCAAGTTCAAATATCACTGGTGATCTGTGGAACACATTTGAAATCTCGCACAACTTATACTGGCACATTTAAATACATCTGGGGTCCTATATACCCTATTTGAAACCGAATGGAACTTCTGCATGCATGGTCAAATATCACTGGTGATCTGTGGAACACATTTGAAAGGTTGCACAACCTATACTGGCACATTAAAACATTTTTGAAGTTGTATAGAACTTATTTGAATCTCAATGGAACTTCTGCATGCAAGGTCAAATATCACTGGTGATCTGTGGAACACATCTGAAAGCTTGCACAGCCTATACTGGCACATTAAAACATTTCTGAAGTTGTATAGAACTTGTCTGAAACTCAAGTGAGCTTCTCCAAGCAAGTTCAAATATCATTGGTAATCTGTAGAAAGTATTTAAAAGACCATGCGACTTCTATTGACACCTTTAAACATTTTTAAGATCTACAGAACTTATTTGAAACTCAATGGAACTAATGCAAGCAAGTTCAATTATCATTGGTGATCTGTGGAACATATTGATATCTCGCACAATCTATACTGGCAGATTTAATCATTTTTGAAGTTGTATAAAACTTATTTGAATCTCAGTGGAACTTCTGCATGCAAGCTCAAATATCACTGGTGATCTGTGGAACACATCTGAAAGCTTAAACAGCCTATACTGGCACTTTAAAACATTTCTGAAGTTGTACTTGTTTGAAACTCAAGTGAGCTTCTCCAAGCAAGTTCAAATATCATTGGTAAGCTGTGGAAAGTATTTAAAAGACCATTCAAGCTTTATTGATACCTTTAAATATTTTTTGAGATCCATAGAACTTATTTGAAACTCAATGGAACTTATGCAAGCAAGTTCAAACATCACTGGTGATCTGTGGAACACATCTGAAATATTGCACAACCAATAGTGGCACATTTAAACATTTCTGAAGTTGTATAGAACTTATTTGAAACTCAACGGTATTTCTGCAAGCAAGTTCAGATATCACTGGTGATCTGTGGAACACATCTGAAATATTGCACAACCAATAGTGGCACATTTAAACATTTCTGAAGTTGTATAGAACTTATTTGAAACTCAATGGAATTTCTTCAAGCAAGTTCAAATATCACTGGTGATCTGTGGAACACATTTGAAATCTTGCACAACCAATAGTGGCACATTTAAACATTCCTAACGTTATATAGATTTTATTTGAAACTCAACAGAATTTCTGCAAGCGAGTTCAAATATCACTGATGATCTGTGGAACACATTTGAAATCTTGCACAACCTATACTGGCACATTTAAATACATCTGGGGTCCTATATATCCTATTTGAAACTGAATGCAACTTCTGCATGCAAGGTCAAATATCACTTGTGATCTGTGGAACACATCTGAAAGCTTGCACAGCCTATACTGGCACTTTAAAACATTTCTTAAGTTGTATAGAACTTGTCTGAAACTCAAGTGAGCTTCTCCAAGCAAGTTCAAATATCATTGGTAATCTGTAGAAAGTATTTAAAAGACCATGCGACTTCTATTGACACCTTTAAATATTTTTGAGATCTACAGAACTTATTTGAAACTCAATGGAACTTATGCAAGCAAGTTCAATTATCATTGGTGATCTGTGGAACATATTGATATCTCGCACAATCTATACTGGCAGATTTTATCATTTTTGATGTTGTATAAAACTTATTTGAATCTCAGTGGAACTTCTGCATGCAAGCTCAAATATCACTGGTGATCTGTGGAACACATCTGAAAGCTTGCACAGCCTATACTGGCACTTTAAAACATTTCTGTAGTTGTACTTGTTTGAAACTCAAGTTAGCTTCTCCAAGCAAGTTAAAATATCATTGGTAAACTGTGAAAAGTATTTAAAAGACCATGCAAACCTTATTGATACTTTTAAATATTTTTTGAGATCCATAGAACCTTATTGAAACTCAATGGAATTTTTTCAAGCAAGTTGAAATGTCACTGGTGATCTGTGGAACACATTTGAAATCTTTCACAACCAATAGTGGCCCATTTAAACATTTCTAAAGTTATATAGATTTTATTTGAAACTCAACGGAATTTCTGCAAGCATGTTCAAATATCACTGGTGATCTGTGGAACACATTTGAAATCTTGCACAATCTATACTGGCACATTTAAATACATCTGGGGTCCTATATACCCTATTTGAAACTGAATGCAACTTCTGCTTGCAAGGTCAAATATCACTGGTGATCTGTGGAACACATCTGAAAGCTTGCACAACCTATACTGGCACATTAAAACATTTCTGAAGTTGTACTTGTTTGAAACTCAAGTGAGCTTCCCCAAGCAAGTTCAAATATCACTGGTGATCTGTGGAACACATTTGAAATCTCGACAACCTATACTGGCACATTTAAATACATCTGGGGTCCTATATACCCTATTTGAAACTGAATGGAACTTCTGCATGCAAGGTCAAATATCACTGGTGATATGTGGAACACATTTGAAAGGTTGCACAACCTATACTGGCACATTAAAACATTTCTGAAGTTGTATAGAACTTATTTGAAACTCAACGGTATTTCTGCAAGCAAGTTCAGATATCACTGGTGATCTGTGGAACACATCTGAATTCTCGACAACCTATACTGGCACATTTAAACATTTCTGAAGTTGTATAGAACTTATTTGAAACTCAATGGAATTTCTTCAAGCAAGTTCAAATATCACTGGTGATCTGTGGAACACATTTGAAATCTTGCACAACCAATAGTGGCACATTTAAACATTCCTAACGTTATATAGATTTTATTTGAAACTCAACAGAATTTCTGCAAGCGATTTCAAATATCACTGGTGATCTGTGGAACACATTTGAAACCTTGCACAACCTATACTGGCACATTTAAATACATCTGGGGTCCTATATACCCTATTTGAAACTGAATGCAACTTCTGCATGCAAGGTCAAATATCACTGGTGATCTGTGGAGTGGAACACATCTGAAAGCTTGCACAGCCTATACTGGCACTTTAAAACATTTCTAAAGTTGTATATAACTTGTCTGAAACTCAAGTGAGCTTCTCCAAGCAAGTTCAAATATCATTGGTAATCTGTGGAAAGTATTTAAAAGACCATGCGACTTCTATTGACACCTTTAAATATTTTTGAGATCTACAGAACTTATTTGAAACTCAATGGAACTTATGCAAGCAAGTTCAATTATCATTGGTGATCTGTGGAACATATTGATATCTCGCACAATCTATACTGGCAGATTTTATCATTTTTGAAGTTGTATAGAACTTATTTGAATCTCAGTGGAACTTCTGCATGCAAGCTCAAATATCACTGGTGATCTGTGGAACACATCTGAAAGCTTGCACAGCCTATACTGGCACTTTAAAACATTTCTGTAGTTGTACTTGTTTGAAACTCAAGTGAGCTTCTCCAAGCAAATTAAAATATCATTGGTAAGCTGTGAAAAGTATTTAAAAGACCTTGCAAACCTTATTGATACCTTTAAATATTTTTTGAGATCCATAGAACCTTATTGAAACTCAATGGAATTTTTTCAAGCAAGTTAAAATGTCACTGGTGATCTGTGGAACACATTTGAAATCTTTCACAGCCAATAGTGGCCCATTTAAACATTTCTAAAGTTATATAGATTTTATTTGAAACTCAACGGAATTTCTGCATGCATGTTCAAATATCACTGGTGATCTGTGGAACATATTTGAAATCTTGCACAATCTATACTGGCACATTTAAATACATCTGGGGTCCTATATACCCTATTTGAAACTGAATGCAACTTCTGCTTGCAAGGTCAAATATCACTGGTGATCTGTGGAACACATCTTAAAGCTTGCACAACCTATACTGGCACATTAAAACATTTCTGAAGTTGTACTTGTTTGAAACTCAAGTGAGCTTCCCCAAGCAAGTTCAAATATCACTGGTGATCTGTGGAACACATTTGAAATCTCGCACAACCTATACTGGCACATTTAAATACATCTGGGGTCCTATATACCCTATTTGAAACTGAATGGAACTTCTGCATGCAAGGTCAAATATCACTGGTGATCTGTGGAACACATTTGAAAGGTTGCACAACCTATACTGGCACATTAAAACATTTCTGAAGTTGTACTTGTTTGAAACTCAAGTGAGCTTCTCCAAGCAAGTTCAAATATCACTGGTGATCCGTGGAACACATTTGAAATCTCGCACAACCTACACTGGCACATTAAATACATCTGGGGTCCTATATACCCTATTTGAAACTGAATGGAACTTCTGCATGCAAGGTCAAATATCACTGGTGATCCGTGGAACACATTTGAAATCTCGCACAACCTATACTGGCACATTAAATACATCTGGGGTCCTATATGCCCTATTTGAAACTGAATGGAACTTCTGCATGCAAGGTCAAATATCACTGGTGATCCGTGGAACACATTTGAAATCTCGCACAACCTATACTGGCACATTAAATACATCTGGGGTCCTATATACCCTATTTGACCCTGAATGGAACTTCTGCATGCAAGTTCAAATATCACTGGTGATCTGTGGAACACATCTGAAAGCTTGCACAGCCTATACTGGCACTTTAAAACATTTCTGAAGTTGTACTTGTTTGAAACTCAAGTGAGCTTCTCCAAGCAAGTTCAAATATCATTGGTAAGCTGTGGAAAGTATTTAAAAGACCATGCAAACTTTATTGATACATTTAAATATTTTTTGAGATCCATAGAACTTATTTGAAACTCAATGGAACTTATGCAAGCAAGTTCAAACATCACTGGTGATCTGTGGAACACATCTGAAATACTGCACAACCAATAGTGGCCCATTTAAACATTTCTGAAGTTGTATAGAACTTATTTGAAACTCAATGAAATTTTTTCAAGCAAGTTCAAATATCACTGGTGATCTGTGGAACACATTTGAAATCTTGCACAACCAATAGTGGCACATTTAAACATTTCTGAAGTTGTATATAACTTATTTGAAACTCAACGGTATTTCTGCAAGCAAGTTCAGACATCACTGGTGATCTGTGGAACACATCTGAAATCTTGCACAACCTATACTGGCACATTTAAATACATCTGGGGTCCTATATACCCTATTTGAAACTAAATGGAACTTCTGCATGCAAGCTCAAATATTACTGGTGATCTGTGGAACACATCTGAAAGCTTGCACAGCCTATACTGGCACTTTAAAACATTTCTAAAGTTGTTTAGAACTTGTCTGAAACTCAAGTGAGCTTCTCCAAGCAAGTTCAAATATCATTGGTAATCTGTGGAAAGTATCTAAAAGACCATGCGACTTCTATTGACACCTTTAAATATTTTTGAGATCTACAGAACTTATTTGAAACTCAATGGAACTTATGCAAGCAAGTTCAATTATCATTGGTGATCTGTGGAACATATTGATATCTCGCACAATCTATACTGGCAGATTTTATCATTTTTGAAGTTGTATAGAACTTATTTGAATCTCAGTGGAACTTCTGCAAGCAAGTTCAAATATCACTGGTGATCTGTGGAACACATTTGAAATCTCGCACAACCTATACTGGCACATTTAAATACATCTGGGGTCCTATATAGCCTATTTGAAACTGAATGGAACTTCTGCATGCAAGGTCAAATATCATTGGTAATCTGTGGAAAGTATTTAAAATACCATGCAACCTCTATTGACACCTTAAACATATTTTTGAGATCTATAGACCTTATTTGAAACTCAATGGAACTTCTGCAAGCAAATTCAAATATCACTGGTAATCTGGAGAATTTTTCTAAAATTCGATGCAACCTCTATTGACACCTTTAAATATTTTTGGAGATCTTTAGAGCTTATTTGAAATTCAATGGAACTTCTGCCTGCAAGGTCAAATATCACTGGTGATCTGTGGAACACATTTGAAAGGTTGCACAACCTATACTGGCACATTAAAACATTTCTGAAGTTGTACTTATTTGAAACTCAATGGAACTTCTGCAAGCAAGTTCAAACATCACTGGTGATCTGTGGAACACATCTGAAATACTGCACAACCAATAGTGGCCCATTTAAACATTTCTGAAGTTGTATAGAACTTATTTGAAACTCAATGGAATTTTTTCAAACAAGTTCAAATATCACTGGTGATCTGTGGAACACATTTGAAATCTTGCACAACCAATAGTGGCACATTTAAACATTTCTGAAGTTGTATAGAACTTATTTGAAACTCAACGGTATTTCTGCAAGCAAGTTCAGATATCACTGGTGATCTGTGGAACACATCTGAAATCTTGCACAACCTATACTGGCACATTTAAATACATCTGGGGTCCTATATACCCTATTTGAAACTAAATGGAACTTCTGCATGCAAGCTCAAATATCACTGGTGATCTGTGGAACACATCTGAAAGCTTGCACAGCCTATACTGGCACTTTAAAACATTTCTAAAGTTGTATAGAACTTGTCTGAAACTCAAGTGAGCTTCTCCAAGCAAGTTCAAATATCATTGGTAATCTGTGGAAAGTATCTAAAAGACCATGCGACTTCTATTGACACCTTTAAATATTTTTGAGATCTACAGAACTTATTTGAAACTCAATGGAACTTATGCAAGTAAGTTCAATTATCATTGGTGATCTGTGGAACATATTGATATCTCGCACAATCTATACTAGCAGATTTAATCATTTTTGAAGTTGTATAGAACTTATTTGAATCTCAATGGAACTTCTGCAAGCAAGTTCAAATATCACTGGTGATCTGTGGAACACATTTGAAATCTCGCACAACCTATACTGGCACATTTAAATACATCTGGGGTCCTATATACCCTATTTGAAACTGAATGGAACTTCTGCATCCAAGGTCAAATATCATTGGTAATCTGTGGAAAGTATTTAAAATACCATGCAACCTCTATTGACACCTTTAAATATTTTTTGAGATCTATAGACCTTATTTGAAACTCAATGGAACTTCTGCAAGCAAATTCAAATATCACTGGTAATCTGGAGAATTTTTCTAAAATTCGATGCAACCTCTATTGACACCTTTAAATATTTTTGGAGATCTTTACAGCTTATTTGAAATTCAATGGAACTTCGGCCAGCCAGTTCAAATATCGATGGTGATATGTGGAACACATTTGAAATCCCACACAACCCATACTGGCACATTAAAACATTTCTGACGTTGAATCAAACATATTTGAAGCTCAATGGAACTTCTGCAAGCAAGTGTAATCACTGGTGATCTGTTGACATTTCTGGAGTCTTGTACAACTTATTTGAAATTCAATTAAACTTCTACCAGTCAACCTATTGACGTCACAGGTTCAATGTTACTTCCGGTAGTTTTGACTTTTATTAGCTGACTCCGGAATTAGAGTCAGTGACTGCGGAATCAGCATCAGCTTAGTCATCACTATCACAAAAAAATGCTACACGCATACACATGTGAAAGCAAAGTTTCTAAGCCATATAAAATATAGTGATGACTAACGTGATGCTGATTCCGCAGTCATTGACTCTGACTCCGGAGTCAGTTAATGCATTTCAAATCTACCGGAAGTAAATTGGACCTGTGACGTCAATAGGTTGACTGCAGTCAGTGACTGCAATATGAAGTCAGTGATGCTGATTCCGGAGTCATATGATGTTAATTTAGAGCTGTACTGTAAGTTAAGAATTACTAGCGACCTGTTGAACTTATTTGAAATCCAACACAACCTATACTGTCACATTAAATCATTTCTGACGTTGAATAGAACATATTTGAAGCTCAATGGAACTTCTGCAAGCAAGTGTAATCACTGGTGATCTGTGGAACACAACTGAAATTTTGCACAACCTATACTGGCACTTTAAAACATTTTTGAAATTGTATAGAATTAGTTTGAAACTCACTTGATCTTCTGCAAGCAAGTTCAAATATCACTGGTAATCTGTAAAGTTTTTTGGAAATTTGATGCAACTTCTATTGACACATCTAAGTATTTTTGAAGTTGTATAGAAGTTGTTCGAAACTGAATTGAGCTTCTGCAAGCAAGTTCAAATATCACTGGTAATCTGTAGAAAGAATTTGAAAGACCATGCAACCTCTATTGACACCTTTAAACATTTTTGGAGATCTATAGAACTTATTTAAAACTCAATCGAATTTATGCAGGCAAATTCAAATAGCACTGGTCATCTGTGGGACATATTTGAAATTCCGTGCAACTTCTATTTACACATTTAAATATTTCTGGAGATCTATAGAGCTTATTTGAAATTCAATGGAACTTCTGCAAGCAAATTTAAATATCACTGGTAATCTGTGGAATATCACTGGTAATGTCGATGGTGACATGGTGATAGGTGAAACACATTTGAAATCCAACACAACCTATACTGGCACATTAAAACATTTCTGAAGTTGAAGTTATTTGAAGCTTAATGGAGCTTCTGCAAGCAAGTTCAAATATCCCTGGTACTGAGGTACTGAATGAATGAATGAATGAATATTTATTTCGCCAGTACAATAAGAGCATATTAGTAATAAACAGATTGTTATAAAAAATAATCAGGCAGGTCCGGGCCGAGCCGTTTGTCCAGCTGCTAACGCCCGGCCATGTAAAAACGGAGTTAAATCAATGTTTAACAGTTTGCTCTTAAACGCAGAAACGTTAGTCGCACATACTACATCATTTGGTAACATGTTCCATACAGCAATAACTCGGTTAGAAAAGAAAAATTTTCGAACATTTAGTTTACATCTATGCTGAAATAGTTTGAAACTATGTCCCCTGGTGAATGTTGTAATTTGGTGAAAA
Organism: Trissonchulus sp. WLG1_4; assembly: GCA_030248245.1. Lineage (NCBI taxonomy): Eukaryota > Metazoa > Nematoda > Enoplea > Enoplida > Ironidae > Trissonchulus > Trissonchulus sp. WLG1_4. The sequence continues at coordinate 13,963 of JASANF010011305.1, forward strand.
ATGAAAAATTCTTCCGCAGACACATTTACAAATCCACGAATAATTTTGTACGTAAAAACTAGATCTCTAAAAATACGTCTTTCCTCTAGAGATTTTTGACCAAGAGTTCGAAGTCTTTCACTATAATTTAAACCTTGCATGCCAGGAAGTCTTCTGGTAAATAAACGTTGAACATTTTCAATAAGATCTATATTTTTCAGCAAAAAAGGGCTCCATATCTCGCAACAGGTTTCTAATTTAGATCGAATAAACACATTAAAAAGTTTAGTCAGAAAATTTACATCCCTGGAAACAAAACAGCGAAAAATCAGATTAACCAATCGTAAACATGATACAGATACATTGGCACAATGGGTCTCTTGTTTAAGATCAGTAGTAATGTATACACAAAGGTCTTTAAATCAGCATTGTTGATTTTAAAATTATAGCAAGGGTTTTTTTTGCCTATATGGAGCACAAAACATTTATGAACAGCAAGACCAAGTTGCATTGTAGTACTCCAGCGTGAATTTTTATTGATATCCGTTTCTAACTTACTAATATCAGTTATGGTATCACTAATTCGATACAATTTTGCATCGTCTGCGAATAACTTCAGTTTGCTGTATTTTATGCAACTTCCTATGTCATTTACATATATAGTAAATAATAAAGGACCGAGAATGCTTCCTTGCGGCACACCAGATGTAATTTCACGCAATTTAGACTGAGACAACAATTGAACAAATTGTTTTCGTTCATATAAGTAATCACAAAACCATGCTAATAGTTTACCAGAAATACCGACAAAATGAAGTTTACTGAGCACTTTTTTGTGAGGTACGGTATCGAAAGCTTTAGCTATATCTAAATAAATAACATCCACAAATTTTCCATTTTCGATTGCTATAGTCCAGTCGTTTATGCATTCAAGGAGTTGAGTCGTGGTCGACTTTTTTGATATGAATCCGTGCTGACTAGATGTAATAATATTGTTTGTCATCAAAAAACAGCGCAATTCAGAGGCAATAATAGATTCCATTAATTTACTGCAACAGCATAATAAACTGATAGGTCTATAGTTTGCCACTTTTGATTTATTCCCAGTTTTGTAAATCGGTACAATTTTGGCTATTTTCCACTCAGCAGGAAGTTTACCAAATGCAAAAGAAGTTCAAAATAGAATAGATAGTGGCTTTGCTAAAGAGATAGCAAGTTTTTTAATAAGAAACTGAGGTATACCATCGTACCCTACACTTTTCTTATTTTTTGACTTTATGATAGCATCAAAAACTTTCTCTTCAAAAAAATCAATGTCGGATTTTTGAGAATTAGGAGGTAAATAATGCAACAATTTGCCATATTTTTGACAAAAACAGACGCAAAATAATCATTAAAAAGGTTGTCTTTCACGGAGTCACATGTAATTACATTGCCTGTTTCATCAGTTAAGCATGGTATTGGATCAACAAACTTTAACTTTGTTTTAACATAGTTCCAAAATTTACGAACATTGTTTGATTTTAGGACCTTTTCTTCATTTGCAATAGCATCAAGTTTTCGCAATTTGCTTGTCTGCTTGCAACACTTAAGCCAACACTGGCGATTATCAGGTGATTTATTACGTATATATTTTCGATGTAAATGACGCAGCTTAAGGTATGACTTACGCGTAGAAACAGACCAATTGATACCAAGCGATAAATGACGCAAGTCAGACCAAGGTACGTACTTGTCGATGACATAAAACAGGTTAGCTTTAAATGTTTCCCAAAATTGGTCAATATTGGCGCAAGAGGAAAAGCATGATATCCAATCGATGTTTAACAAATAACTATTCATGGAATCATAATTAGCTTTAGAAAAATTACGTATTCGTTGTTTTGAAACAAGAATTTTGCGATAGGAAATGCCAAATAAGCCTTTTACACAGAAGTGGTCCGATAGAACACACGCAGCAGTGACAGTAACATCAGTAACATGGAAATCTTCACTAGACAAAACTAAATCAAGAACATTGCCACATATATGAGTAGCGTCAACTACATGCTAGGTTAAACCTAATTCAGCAATAGTATTAAACAATTCAAAGTCATTTTGTGTGAAATTTGAAAAATTAGAATTCCAGCGAATATTTAGATAATTGAAATCACCAAAAACGATTACGTTGTTTGAACAGTATCGTTTTAAATGAGTGCAAATAGCGACTGTGGAATGATTTAAATTAGTTGATGGTGATCGATAGTAAACAGCCAAAGTAAAAGGATTCCGAATAGCTTGATTTTGAGCTGAATTTATTTTTAGACACAATGATTCAAAAAATTCATTTGCGGTAGAATCAACAACAGTGAAACCAAATAACGTTGGAATTAACAGTAGAACACCCCCGCCAGGCCCGGCCCGCACCTGATCATCAGTACGAATAACATTGTGAGTATTTAGTATATCAGAAAAAACACAATCAAAAATTTCGACAAATAACCAAGTTTCCGCTATTGCGAATATAGCCAAGGGTGATTCTGAAACAATATGTTGCAAATCATTAATTTTGTTTACTATACTACGAGCATTAAAAAATAAAATTTAAAGAAGGTATATGCTTGGCTATATTGTCCGGCGCTCACTTGTTAACCGTCAAATGTATAATTTTACCATTACGAATAACAATATTTTCTTCTCCTTGGTCCCGCCGTTGTTTTAGTTCGACGCGTAGCTTTTTATCTGCTTCGCGTTGCTTAAACGTCATGTCATCTCTAACAAATGGAGAAAATTCGCAATTGGCAAACGATTGATCGCTTTTCATTAAGTTGGTCGCCTTCGTCAGAAAAAGACGACGTTCGGCCACAAGACGGTCTTTGAAACACAGTTTGATGATTCGAGGACCCCTTCCAGTTTTTTTACCCTCTCGAAAATTTGACTGAATAGACTCAGGAGGAATATCAAGTTCATGACAATAGGCAAGAATTTTGTCCCCATCAGCCTTATTTTGCGCAAGGTCCGTTTTTTCTACTTCAGGCCACCCCACAATCACGAGGTTATTGCGCTTTTCACGCTGCTCGATAATTTCCGTAACCGCGTCAACGGCAGCTTTAGTACTAGCTTTGACGCATTCAGCAATGAGTTCACCCAAGAATTCCTTTGAAAATAGCCGATCAATAAGCGGTTGCAATAAAGCGGTAGAATTTGACAAAGACGGATCAGAGTCCGTCGCACTGAAAATTCTGTTTGATGGACTGAGTTTTAACAGCGAAACCCGCTGCTCCTGCGTCAAATTTGGGAAGCATAGGCTGCATACGTAATTTCCAGGCTTTTCATTTATGCACAAGCTCAGAGTTTTTACATCTAGTCCCATGCACTCATAGTGAACAAACACGCAGCATATAGAGCATTGTACCATGCACTGGTGATCGTTTTGACCACAAGGACATTTGGCCTTTTGATTTCCCAAAGACTGACATTTTTGGGCACTCGAAGTTGACGGAGTTCTATTATTTTTCTTCGTGGTCATAATTGGTAATATATAAAGGCGCGAGACTCAGGAAACCGTAATTTGTTAGTAACAGAAAACGAATAATATAGTCAGATAATCGTAATAAGGTTAAAATTAATAATTAACAGAAAATATCCAAGTAATTTGGAAAAAAACCATTAGGAAAAACAGTGTATAAGTAACACGTGGGGAATACGTACATACACGTATTAGATAGAGATAAAATAAAAATCAATATCAGAACTAGTCGAACAGTGAGCGCACAAATGCGCAGCCGCACACAATCGCAGCCAAGACAAAGAATGTGGAATATATTTGAAATCCGATGCAACCTCTGTTGACACCTTTAATGAGTCTTGTACAACTTATTGAAACTCAATTTAACTTCTACCAGCAAATTTAAATATCACTGGTGGTATGTGGAACTTATTCGAAATCCTGTAAGAAATGTTAATTGGTAAAATTGTATTCGTTCCCATGTTTCTATGTTTTGGTTAGCTAGTTTCAAGTATAACAAAGTTCTAGCGTTCACACCTAATTGTGTCTGAATTATTCTGCACAGTCACATTTGTTTTGCTTATATCGCCCAGCCGCTCGTAATTTGTTCTTGAACAATATCTTATATAAGTGCTTGTTCAAAGTGAAATAAAATCTTCTTGTCGACCAGAGACAGTAATGATACTCCTGGAAAACCTTCCACAAAACAAAATGGGCGAACCGCAGGAAATACCACAACCAAAACGGAAAAGACGACAAAAATCAAGTCTAAAGTGGTGAAGAAACAACCAACACCAGATCGACTAGTGATACAGCCTCTCTGAGCACCCAGTTGATACAGCATTCGCAATGGACGTATCTTCATCGCATAATAATGACAAAGATTTGGATAAACAGTCTCAAACCACTAATCAGGTTTGTTTTACATTGAGTTTGTCACTGAATGTGTACAAAATTGTTTTAATTTTGTCATTTTTAATCGTGACGGTTTACCCTTGCACGAGACATGAGTATAATTTATGTGTGCAAGCAAAATCAGGCTTTTCTCTGTCTGTCCCAAGCGCAATTCATTGTGTGCCACCGCAACGAGGTAATGTACAGAAAGTCAAAATAGAATTGTAGATCCCATCAAATGAACCAACTCGTATTAATGCCTGGAGCTGTCATATCCGCTCGCACACCAGTTGCACCAATACTGGCTTTTTCGGTTCAAAAGGCATAGTGGCTGATATTCATAAGATCAAAAGAGTTTCATACGGTACTTGCCTAAAAACTACCCTATCGTTAGCTCACGAAAAAATTTGCGAAACATTTTCAAACAAGCCAATCCCACCCGCGTCGAAAGTTTTGTCCGTAACCGGACAGTCTTTACTCCTCTTAGGTGTAATAACTGCTAAAATCAGAATCGGTGATAAATATTTACTGCATGATTTTCAAATCACAAATCAAATCGATCACCCGTGTATAATTGGCACGGACATACTACGTAAATGCGGGTCAATTCGCTTGAACTATGAATCCAAAATTATGCAATTTGATAAATACAGCGTACCATTTGCAACACTATGGTGGATAGTTAGTTTATCCAAAGACCTCACAATTCCAGCCAGGGCAGAGGTATTAACTCACGTAAACACCGATGCACCGTCTAATTCCTATTTATTCGAGCCTATTACTTCTACTAGCTGTAGGTACAATGTTGCAATTGCAAACGCATTGGTTAAACCTCAGCACCGGCAGATTCCCATACGTATACTAAATCTCTTGAACACTCCCATCACACTACAGATATCCACTCGTGTAGGAAAACTAACTCAGTATGTGGAGTGTCAGTCAGCGCATCATAGAGTTGCAGCGCTGGACAATATAACTAGCCTTAATTATGTAAAAGACGTTGATCTTAGCCACTCTGATTTAACCCCAAACGAAAAATAGTCTTTTTTATCATTACTAAGATTGTATTCTGATATTTTTGCAACCACTGATTATGATTTAGGAAGAACGCCGATTATGAAGCATCGCATTGTAAGGCGACTCGTTGCCGCACCTACTAATGGCCCAAGCGGGAACGGCAGGTCCCAGCTTTAGGGGAGAATCATCCCTCGCCCTTAGCCTTAACCAAACCGCCAGCGGGGCTTCCAGGTATGATGAGCGGGGTCTTCGTGCGGGCCGGGGTTGCCGGACACCGACGGGAATGGGGCGTACCTAGTCTACGGGGCAAGGCGCAGTAGGCGCAGATCACAGAATAGTTGCCGCCCGCTAAGCCTGAATGGGCTTTCTGAATGAGCGGGGTAGTGAGCGGATGAGGGGCAAGTCACGGCGCATACGGAACGCAGAGGTGGCAGGGCCTCTCTAGGCCTTTACTGCCCGGGGACTGTAACAAGTACTGATGCGGTAGGGCTTCTACGCCAAGACTGCCCAAACATGTAACGCGAACACGACAAGTAAAGATAACGTATTTAATGAAAATCCAAGAGGGCCATTTAGGCAGAAAATACTGGCCGAAACAATACAAAACCAAACGAGATAAACACCGCCGTACAGGCCTAGCACACACCGCCAAACTGAACATAATTCTCACAGCTACTTTACAGTAAAACTAACCAAGCGTATACACACAGATGAAATGACAAGTACGTATATAACGTTAAACTAGATTGAGCGTTAATTCATATTGCTGGAATGTTAAAAGGTAAGTGAAGTGTGAATAGGGAGTAAGGGAGGGTCTCCGAGGTGAAGCCTTACAGCATGGACACTGGTAACACCGCACCTATCAAACAACAAGCTTATCTAATTCCGTACTCACAAAGAAAAGTCATTGAAAAACACATAACTGACATGAAGTATAGAAATATTAATCGAGAAAGTTGGGGCTAGTCCATCGTTCTCGTAAAGAAAAACATGGTAGCGATAGATTTTGTGTTGACTATAGGAAACTCAATGCTGTCACAAAAAAGAATGTTTTCCCTTTACCAGAATAGATGATATACTTGATCAGCTTGGTAACGCACGATATTTTACAACTCTCGACCTCGCCAGCGGATACTGGAAAACAGAACTAGACGAGCACGCAACAAAGAAAACCGCGTTCATTTTATTCGCAGGCCTGTACGAATTCAATGTCCTTCCTTTCGGTCTCACAAAAGCTCCGGCTACATTTCAGCGCCTAATGGAATTTGTACTTGCCGGTCTAAATTTGAAGACTTGCTGTGTTTATCTGCATGACATTATAATAGCTAGTTCTACGTTCGAAAATCATATTAAGGACCTAGGCAATGTATTCGCAAGACTTAGATAATACAATCTGAAACTCAAAGCTCATAAATGTCATTTTGTCCGCCCTACAATACATTTTCTAGGTCATGTAGTTTCAAAAGAAGGTATTCGACCCGACCCAAAGAAAACAGAAACTGTCAAAAACTTTCCTATTCCATCGAATTTGGATGAGCTTAGACGTTTCTTGGGACTGACCTCATACTATAGGAGATTTATCCACAATTTTGCACAAACAGCAGCACCGCTTTATCGTTTGTTAAAGAAAAACACTCCCTTCAAATGGTCCGCTAATTGCGACGAGGCGCTATAGTCTAACTGCACTAAAAACCGCCCTTATAGTCAAACCGGTACTATCTTACCCCAATTTCACTAAACCATTCAAAATCACAAGCGACGCCAGTGGTACCTTCATAGGTGCAATTCTCAGTCAAGATCACCATGGTGGTGACAAACCAATTGCATATTTCAGTCGCACTCTTTCACGTAATCAACGCAATTATGCTGCAAGCGAACGGGAAGCTTTGGCAGTTGTTGAGGCCATAAAACATCTTAGATGTTACGTTTATGGCCAAAATTTCACGATGATTACAGACTGTTCAGCACTTGAATGGCTTTTTGGCACACCTAACACCTTTGGCAGATTGGCCCAATGGGGTCTGATGCTCCAAGAATACCAACTTTACATGCAAATTTAGCACAAACCCGGTTCATAAAATCCCCACGCTGATGCTCTATCTCGAATTAATAAAATTTCTTGCCTAAACGTTCCTAAAAACTTGTCTAAACGACAACTTGAGAACCCAGAACTTGCAAGTATTATATTAGCACTTTAAAAGAATAATAATATGCACCAATCCCATAAAAATTATACATACGATAGGGAAAACAAGTGTTTGTAATATTGTTCTAAAAATAACACAAAAACGCCCGTTGTACCCTTTGCGCTTAGAGCAGAGCTGATAGAAGCGTTCCACGCTTGTCCTTTTTCCGGTCATTTGGGCTTTGACAAAACATACCAAAAGCTTAAAATCCGGTTCTATTGGCCAGCTCTGCGTTCGGACGTCAAGCGATACTGCAACGCTTGTGTCGAGTGTGCTACAAAAAAAGGTCCGAAGGTTTACAAAAAGGAACCACTCCATCCACTACCCGTGCCAGCAGCACCATTCGAAAGGGTAGCTGTTGATGTTTTAGGACCATTTCTCCAAACTAAAACTAATAAACGCTGGATTATAGTTTTCATCGAAGCATTCACACGTAGGTCTGACGTCATTGCAACAACAGATCATACTGCTCAAACCGTAGCAGAGGCATTCGTTAACGAGGTAGTGTGTCGCCATTCAGCCCCTCGAGAGTTACTGTCGGATCCAGGGCAAGATTTTCTTTCAAACCTATTAGTCTATTTGTGAAATTTCCAATACGCGTAAGAATAACATCACACCTTACCATCCCCAAACAAATGGTTTGGTAGAACGATATAATCGCACACTAGCGCACATGTTATTTATGTACACATCCACACTTCAAGATGACTGGGATACATTCATTCCCATGGTTACGTTTGCATACCGAGCAAGCATTAATGCCTCAACACACCATTCACTATTTGTCTTACTATATGGCCGAGAACCTATATACCCGATAGAACAAGTACTAATACCGACAATCGGACAATCAAAAGATCGCCTGGCAGAATATATAAAAAATTCACTTGCCACACTTAAAAAGCAATGGGAATTCGCACGGCTGCAAATGATTAAATCACAAGAACAACAAAAACTTCACTACGATAAAAACACTCAGGAAACTTTTTGGAACATATGTGACTTAGTATACGTATTCACACCGACCTCTAAGCCAAGCAGATCTAAAAAATTGTTGCACTTGTGGCATGGGCCCTACAAAATTTTGGAACTCAATCCGCCCATAGTTAAAATTATGACAACCGGTAGAAATGGTAAAATCAATTGGGTTCATATGAATCGCCTTAAATCATGTTTCCTACCGGAAACGCCCAATCGTAACAGCGACAAGATAGCAAAACCTGAGCAACCCACCACCCGCTCAACCCGTACAACGCCTTTGGCTAAAACGACTCATAGATATAACTTGAAGGCAAGGCACAACCAGCAAAACCATACTGCTGCGGGTCTGTGCAAATACGATCCGGTATGTCCAGCCAAAATAAATTGTCTTTACCATTTGTATCAGGTTCAGGACCAACCACCGCTCGAGAAAGACACCGATAACTGGAAGCGCGCTAGAGAGCAGCGGCCAAAAAACAGCGACACGTCATCGAATCGCTCCAGCTCCACCTGTGCAATTGTTGATGATGACACCCAATCTGAGGCCGAAAAAAACCACGCTCAACACGCACCGCACCCATTTGAACCAACCGTTAAATTTGCCGCAAACACGATCCGCAAGCCCTTACCAATAAAAATAATTATTGACGGTGCTTACACACTATCTCTGTGCTATCCACGAAACCTCAGCTTCGCAGACACCGCGTTTACTTCTGGCAAACAGCTCTACGAATATATCCACTTGGTACAAGTAGCCGCAAGACGCCGCAGCAAAATTGTTGTGCGGAAAATGTGATGCAAACACGGCGGAAATATCTGCTGCTGTACTTCAGCTCCAAGTCGAAACAGGGCTAAATTTATCACCGCCCGGCTGGATCTTTGCAAGGGACAACGTTTTATTTAACGTTCTCCATGCTTGCGCTGTGCAGGATTCCACGTTCTTAGCAGCATTAGCAAACATTCCCACGTGCCATTTCCTATCGTGTGGAAAGAACCAATATTGCAACACGGGACTGAACAAACTAAACACCACCACATCGCTCAGCTTCCCCGGGCAAAACACCTATGGCAAACTCCTGAAACAACTGCAATCCGCCCGATTACAACCCAATGCGCAATGGTCTCTAGATCGCCCGAAACTAGATCTGGCCATTTGGTCAACCCTGTCGAGGATTCAGACCTTGTTTAGTAGAACATTTTGTCTAATTGTCGACCCGATGCTAAATGGAATCGACACGGTTGAAGGAGGCACTATGGTTGTTGCCGAGGGCAACATGCACAGCGCTAGTGCTAGCATTGCACAGTTGGGTCTTACCAGCTATGAACATGTCGTCTTGTGCTTTACCGGCGATGACCAACTTTCAGCCGCAAAGAGCTACCAGAAGGCATGAGGATGGCATGGCTACCAGAAGGCACGGCCAAGAGAATAAAAAACGCCACCCCACAATCAAAGCTGGTTTGGTTCGCCCCACTCGACACACGCGATTTTCAGCGTCTCTTTTCGACACACGCGATTAACCGATTATCTAACTCCATCCGCAGCGCCTGTACCCAGTACAGAATTTGCCACGTCGTGCAAGATTATTCACAACCGCCCCGAATAGTCGACCACCAAAACGAAGTGATACCCAGCTATTACTATCCCAATGAATACTTGATGCGCCCAACCGGAATCCGGAAGGTCATCGGTCATTGGCAAAAAGTCGTTCCTGCCCTTCAATACGCAGCAGTACGGCTGGCGAACGCCGAACACGATGACAACCAAGAGCTAATCATTCGGCATTTACCTGGCGTGGCAGGTTCCGATGACGCAAACACGTGAAGCGACCTTGCAGCAAACCAATCCATGCTTCCCCTACGTGCCCTACGTTGCCTTCCCGCCTATATGCCATGCCATCTACTGGACGTTTGATTTTAACTTTTATCTTTTAATTTTTTCGCCTTTTGTATTTCTGTAATCGAGATAAAAAGACTTAACAGTGCTCACGCTCGTAAAGTATCGTGATCCTAAACTTCTATGTGCCATTATAGTTGCTCAATTGTAGTTAATCTGATTACTAAGTTCCTTATGTTTGTTGCAAACTAACGCCTAGTGTAATTATTCGTCACTGCAATCGCACGTACCATGAAATACTGAATTTTAGAGGGAGCTGTAAGAAATGTTAATTGGTAAAATTGTATTCGTTCCCATGTTTCTATGTATTGGTTAGCTAGTTTTAAATATAACAAAGTTCTAGCGTTCACACCTAATTGTGTCTGAATTATTCTGCACAGTCACATTTGTTTTGCTTATATCGCCCAGCCGCTCGTAATCTGTTCTTGAACAATATCTTATATAAGTGCTTGTTCAAAATGAAATAAAGTCTTCTTGCCGACCAGAGACAGTGGTGCTAGTCCGGAAGCTATCCGGAAGCTTACAATCCTATGCAACTTCTATTGACACATTTAAATATTTCTGGAGATCTATAGAACTTATTTGAAACTCAATCAAACTTATGCAGGCAAATTCAAACAGCACTGGTGATCTGTGGGACATATTTGAAATCCCACACAATTCGTACTGGCATATTTAAACATTTCAGGAGTCTTGTACAACTTATTTGAAACTCAATGGAACTTCTGCCAGCAAGTTCAAATATCACTGGTTGACTGGTGGTATGTGGAACTTATTTGAAATCCCATGCAGCTTCTATTGACACATTTAAATATTTCTGGAGATCTATAGAGCTTATTTGAGATTCAATGAAACTTCTGCAAGCACGTTCAAATATCACTGGTGATATGTGGAATATATTTGAAATCCGATGCAACCTCTATTGACACCTTAAAATATTTTTGGAGATCTATAGAACTTATTTGAAACTCAATCAAATTTATGCAGGCAAATTCAAATAGCACGGGTGATCTGTGGGACATATTTGAAATCCCACACAAATCTATACTGGCACTTTGAATCATTTCTGGAGTCTCGTACAACTTAGAACTATAGAACATAATTGAATATCAATGGAACTTCTGCAAGCAAATTCAAATATCACTGGTGATTTGTGGAACACATCTAAAATCTTGCACAACCTATTCTGGCACGTTAAAACATTTCTGAAGGTGAATAAAACTTATTTGAAAGTCAATGGAGCTTCTGCAGGCAAGTTCAAATATCCCTGGTACTCTGTGGAATATATTTGAAATCCGATGCAACCTCTATTGACACCTTTAAACATTTTTGGAGATTTATAGAACTTATTTGAAACTCAATCGAATTTATGCAGGCAAATTCAAATAGCACTGGTGATCTGTGGGACATATTTGATATCCCACACAATCTAGGCACTTTTAATCATTTCTGGAGTTTTCTACAACTTATTACAAACTCTGGAAGTTTACCAAAATGACACTCTGGATTTTTTATGAATTTGTTTTGTCCGAAAATAAACCCGCTCCGGCCGTAAAACAAAGTTGTTCAGGCTTGAATTTGCTACAATTTGATGTGCATATCACCTAAAAAATTTGAAAATTTTTTAACAAGAAAAGTATATTTTAACGGAAATCGCTCTACACCTTCTTTTCGGCAGTTTCAGCTTTGTTTAACTGTTGCTAGAAAAAAAGCTAAATGTAAAGGTCGTTCTCCGCTAGGCCGAATCACCGCTAGACCGAATCGCCACCAGGTCGAAACTTCGCCATTAGGCCGAATTGTCGTTATGCCGAATCTCCGTTAGGCCGAAAGTGTGTTTGAGGAGCATACTTACAGTAATGTATCTAAAACAGTGCATACTACACGTACAGTACATATCAGTCCAAACTGTTCTGTAATAACAATAAATCAGTCCAAACTGTTCTTGTGCTCAATAAATTTGTATTCATTTTTTTGTATTTATTTTAGGCCTGGGCGGCGTTTCGTGAATTTTTTTGCGAATGCGAACCTAATTACCGTTAAGCAAAGGGTATGTGAATAGCAGTTGGAGCTTATAAACGTTTAAACTAAGTGAAACACTAATTTTAAGGTCGAAGACTTAGCAGCTAGACGTATTCACAAATTAAGCGCTAAGAATTTAGAAATTTTCTACCTGAGCAAACCTCTTGGCTTAGTCATAAGTCTTAGCTACTTCTGTTGTGACTTGTGCCAGCCTTTTTGAAAACTGCTACGCTTCATAGCGAGTTGTAAATCGTCTGTTGAAAGAAGATAGAGAATTTGTTTTTTTAATTCGATCGTGTTCGCCTGATTCGTTGCTTGCTTTTTGTCGGACTGGTACGTTTTAATAGTTTTTGTCCAGACTCTAGTTTCGTACCCAGAAATTGGGGGGGGGGGTGTTAACTGTTGAGCCAAATTTTTTAGCTGTATTTGTTCGCATAATCATACATGTAACAAAACAAAAATTTTGTGTACCCCTCCCCCCTTGGTGGAACCCCGCACAGGAAAAAATCTGATTACAAAAATATTACAAATTTATTACAAACAATATGTAATAAATTTGTAATTTTTATGTCACATTTTTGTAATTTCACTGTGCAAGTTTGTAATTTTTTTGTAACTTTTTTGTCATTTTTTGTAATAATTTTGTAATTTTTTTGTAACTTTTATGTAATTTTTTTGTAATTCGAGTGCAAGTTTGTAATTTTTTTGTAACTTTTTTGTAATTTGCAGTTGAAAACATATACAAAATTTTTTGTAACTTTTTTGTAATTTTTTCGTAACTTTTTTGTAACTTTTTTGTAAGTTTTTTCCGGGAGTGGGTAAAACCCAGCCACCCTGCCAGCCCCGGCCCCAGCCCCAGCCCCAGCCACCCTTGGGTAAAACCCAGCCACCCCGCCCTAAATAATATATTACATTGTTGTATTATTTTATCATACATTATTGTATGATAAAAAGGCATAGAAATGTGCAATGTATTGGTGAATGACAGGAAAAATTAAAATGGGCAGATTCGCCGAAAATTGGTAGAATAGGAAAAGTAGAAAATTGCTTGATGCTGATAAAAAACAGTCGAAATTCTAAAAATATTTTCGAACATTTAAAAATATTCAAGTATTCTATTATTCAAGTATCGAAAAGAGGCCCCCGAAATTTTGACCCTGTTATGTGTATGCTTTGAAGCCTTCAAATATAATAGCCTAAAAATTTACTACATTAAATTTTGGAAATAATTTTTTCAACGACTGAAACGTTTGAAAACCAGCAACAAAAAAGAACAAAAAAATATTTAAAAATTTCTGGGTACGAAACTAGAGTCTGGACAAAAACTATTAAAACGTACCCGTGCCCGACAAAAAGCAAGCAACGAATAGGGCGAACACGATGAGAAATTAAAAAACAAATTCTATCTTCTTTCAACAGACGATTTACAACTCGTATGAGCGTAGCAGTTTTCAAAAAGGCTGGCACAAGTCACCAACAGAAGTAGCTAAGACGCATGACTAACCAAGAGGTTTGCTCAGGTAAAAAAAAAAATTTCTAAATTCTTAGCGCTTAATTTGTGAATACGTCTAGCTGCTAAGTCTTCAACCTTAAAATTAGTGTTTCACTTAGTTTAAACGTTTATAAGCTCCAACTGCTATTTCACCCATACCCTTTGCTTAACGGTAATTAGGTTCGCATTCGCAAAAATTCACGAAACGCCGCCGGGCCTAAAATAAATACAAAAAATGAATACAAATTTATTGAGCACGAGCACAGTTTGGACTGATTTATTGTTATTACAGAACAGTTTGGACTGATATGTACTGTACGTGTAGTATGCACTGTTTTAGACTACATTACTGTAAGTATGCTCCTCAAACACACTTTGGCCTAACGGAGATTCGGCGTGACGACAATTCGGCCTAATGGCGAAGTTTCGACCTTTTGGTGATTCGGTCTCATCTGTCATTTCGGCCTAGAGAGAACGACCTTTACATTTAGCTTTTTTTTCTAGCAACAGTTAAACAAAGCTGAAACTGCCCAAAAAAAAGATATTGAGCGATTTTCGTTAAAAAATATCTTTTCTTGTTAAAAAATTTTCAAATTTTTTAGGTGATATGCACATCAAATTGTCAAAAATTCAAGCCTCTGAACAACTTTGTTTTACGGCCGGACCGGGTTTATTTTCGGACAAAACAATTAGTTGGAGAGTGCAAAGTGTCATTTTGGTAAAAAAAACTTCCAGAGTTTGTAATAAGTTGTCAAAAACTCCAGAATAAATTAAAAGTGCCTAGATTGTGTGGGATATCAAATATGTCCCACAGATCACCACGTGCTATTTGAATTTTGCCTGGATAAATTCGATTGAGTTTCAAATAAGTTCTAATAAATCTCCAAAAATGTTTAAAGTAGTCAATCAGAGGTTGCATCGGATTTCAGAATATATTCCCACAGACAACCAGGGAAATTTGAACTTGCCTGGAGAAGCTCCATTGACTTTCAAAGTAAATTTTATTCTACCTTCAGAAAATGTTTTAACGTGCCAGAAGTAGGTTGTGCAAGATTTTAGATGTGTTCGACAAATCACCAGTGATATTTGAGTTTGCTTGCAGAAGTTTTCATCGATGTTCAATTATGTTCCTATAGTTCTAGGTTCAACGAGAATTCCAGAAATGATTTAAAGTGCCAGTAGAAGATTTGTGTCCATTTTCAAATGTGTCCCACAGATATTGCCGTGCTATTTGAATTTTCCCTGCATAAATTTGATTTAGTTTCAAATAAGTTCTATAGAATCTCCAAATATATTTTAAGGTGTCAATAGAGGTTGGATCGGATTTCAAATATACTCCACATATCACTAGTGATATTTGAAACGTGCTTGCAGAAGTTTCATTGAATCTCAAATAAGCTCTACAGATCTCCAGAAAATATTTAAATGTGTCAAATAGAAGTTGCATGGACATTTTTACAAATAAATTCCACATACGACCAGTCAACCAGTGATATTTGAATTTTCTGGCAGAAGTTCCAATTGAGTTTCAACATAAGATGTACAAACTATCCTGAAATGTTTAGATCTGAAGTACGAATTGTGTGGAATTTCAAATACACAGTATGTATGTCCGACAGACCAATCCAGTGCTGTTCTGTAATTTGCTTGCATAAGTTTGATTGAACTTTTAATAAGCTTCTATAGATCTCCAGAAATATTTAAATGTGTCAGTAGAAGTTGCATAGGATTGTAAGCTTCCGAAAAATAAGGCTTCAGAAACTTAGTACGACTGTCTCAGGTCAGGCAAGAAGACTTTGATTTCATTTCGAACAAGCACTCATATAAAGAATATTGTTCAAGTAAAGTACGAGCGGCTGGGCGATATAAGCAAAACAAAATGTGAACTGTGCCAGAATAATTCAGTACAGCAATTAGGTGTGAACGCTAAGAACTTTGTTACATATTTAAAACTCAGCTACAGCCAGTATATATCAACACTGGGAATAGAACGAATAAAATTTTACCTAATTCATTTCTCCTTACAGCTCCCTCTAAAATTCAGTATTTCATGGTACATTTGCGATTGCAGTGACGAATAATTACACTGAGGCGTTAGTTTGCAACAAACATAAGGAACTAGGTCATCCAGATTAACTGACAATTGAGCAACTATAATGGCACATGATAACAATACTTTACGAGCGTGAGCACTGTTAAGTCTTTTTATCTCGATTACAGAAATTAAAAATTAAAATTACACAAAAGGCGAAACTAAAAGAATAAAGTTAAAATCAAACGTCCCGGTTGATGGCATGGCCGGTATAGGCGGGAACCAACGTAGGCACGACATGGATTGCTGCAAGGTCCCTTCACGTGTTTGCGTCATCGGAACCTGCCACGCCCCCCGGTGGAATGATTAGCTCTTGGTTGTCATCGTGTTCCTTCGGCGTTCGCCGCGTCCTGCGGCAGGAGTTTTGCCAATGACCGATAGACTTCCGGATTCCCGGTCGGGCGCCATGCGAGTTGGGTTAGGGGGTGGCTCGGGGTGTCACTTCGTTTTGGTGGTCGACTCTTGGGGTGGTGTGAATAATCTTGCACAACATGCGCGATCTCTCGGTACCACGTACAATGGGTTCGTGGTGGTGGCGTGTGTGGCGTGTGTCAATCGGGGCGGAACCTATTCGGTGAGCAGTTTTCTCTCTTGGCGTCTTCTCGTCACCGCGCCGTCCTCATGCCTTCTGGTAGGCCTCTTCCGGTCGTCGTCGCCGTCAACGGCCGAGATCGACGTGCTCATAGCTGGTAGTCCCAACTGTGCGATGGTCGTGCTCCAGCGCGTCTCGTCCCCCTCGGCAACAACCATAGTGCCTCCTTCAACCGTGTCAATTCCATTTAGTCGGGTCGACGAGAATGTTCTACTAAACAAGGGTCTGAAATCCTCGACAGGGTAACATGGCCATACTAAGTTTCCGGGCCGAATTCTAGACCATTGCGCATTGAGTCGGGCGGATTGCAGTTGTTTCAGGAGTTTGCCGTGGTGTTTTCGGGGGAAGCTGAGCGATGTGCAGGTAGTACCCTTCGGTCCCCATTGTTCAAATTGTGGTTCTTTCCACAGCGAATTGGCACATGAAATGTTTGTTAATGCTGCTAAGAAGTGGAATCCTGCACAGCAACCGTGGAAAACATTCAAATAAAACGTTGTCTGGAAAGCCGGGCGGTGAGAATTTAGCCCTGTTTCGACTTGGAGCTGAAGTACAGCGGCGGATATTTCCGCCGCTGTTCATCAGTTTCCGCACAACTACTGCGGCGTCTTGCGGCTACTGTACCAAGTGGATATATTCGTAGAGCTGTTTGCGGAGGTAAACACCGGTGTCTGCGAAGCTGAGGTTTCGTGGATAGCACAGAGATAGTGTGTGAGCACCGTCAATAATTATTTTTTATTGGTAAGGGCTTGCGGATCGTGTTTCGCGGCGAACGTTGGGGTCCATGGGTGCCATCGTGTTGAGCGTGAGTTTCGGCCTAGGGGTGGGGTGTCATCATGGGCGGAGCCAATTCTGAGCATGTCGCTTTTTCGCAGTGCTACACACTTTCCGCTATGCCTGTCTTTCTCAACGGTGGTTGGAAATTCTAGAATACGAATGGTAAAGACAATTTCTTGGCTGGAACCCTCATCGCGGGGACCCGCAGCGGTTTTCCTGGTTGTGCCCTTGCCTTCAAGTTCTGCTGTATAGTCGTTTTAGCCAAAGGCGTTGCTCCGGGTTAGGCGGGTGGTGGGTCTCAGGTTTTGCTATCTTGTCGCTGTTACGATTGGGGTCCCCTCCGGTGCGCGTGATTTAAGGCAATTCATATGAACCCAATTGATTTTACCATTTCTACCGGTTGTCGTAATTTTTCATCTCGCAGATTAAGTTCAAAATTTTGTAGGGCCCCATGCCACAGTGCAAACAACTTTTAAATCTGCCTATTTTAAGATTAAGATGTGAATACGTATACTAAGTCACATATGTTCCAAAACATATCGTAGTGAAGTTCTTGTGATTTTTGCACATACGATTCCCATTGCTTTTTAAGTGTGGCAAGTGAATTTTTTATATTCTCAGGTTTCGATTCTTTGATTGTCAATTGTCGGTATTAGGTCTTTGTTCTATCGGGTATACTAGGTTCTCGGCCACATAGTAAGACAAATAGTGAATGGTGTGTTGACGTAATGCTTGCTCGGGGCTGCTGCAAACGTAACCATGGGATGAATGTATCCATCGTCTTGAAGTGTGAATATATACATAAATAACATGTGCGCTGGTGTGCGATTATATCGTTCTACCGAACCGTTGTTTCAGATAATTAAGTGTTTGATGTTATTCTTACGCGTCTGAAAATTTCGCGGAGAATGATGGGTTTGAAAATTGCTGGATCCAACGGCTACGAGGCTGATGGGCGACACGCTACCTCGTTAAGCGAATGCCTCTGCTACGGTTTCAGCATCGTGCTGTTGTTGCAATGACGTCAGACCTACGTGTGGAATGCTTCGATGAAAACTATAATCCAGCGTTTATTAGTTTCATTTCAAATGGTCCTGAAAACATCAACAGCTACCCTTTCGAATGGTGCTGCTGGCTACATCGTTATTTTTGTGACCCTTCGGACCTTTTTGTCGCGCGCGTCGACACAAGAGCATTTCCGTATCAGTTTGAGTTCAAACGCAGAGCTGGCCGATAGAACCGGATTTTAAGCTTTTCGGTATGTTTGTCAAACCCAAATCGACCGGAAAAAGGGACGGAACTCTTCTGCCTAGCTACTCTAAGCGCAAAGGGGTACAACGGGGCGTTTATTTTAGAACGATATTACGAACACTTGTTTTCCCTATCATATGTATAATTTTTATGGGGATTAGGTACCATATTATTATTCTTTTAAAGTGCTAATATAATACTTGCAAGTTCTGGGTTCTCAAGTTGTCGTTTAGAACAAGTTTTTCAGAAGTTTCAGCAAGAAATTTTTATTAATTCGAGATAGAGCATCAGTGCGGGGGTTATCAAACCATTTTGCTAAATTTGCATGTAATTCTGGTATTCTTGGAGCGTCAGACCCCATTGGGCCAATCTGCCAAAACCCAGGTGTGCCGAAAAGCCATTCCAGTGCTGAACAGCTATCTAGGTGAGCCATGAAATTTCGGCCATAACATCTAAGATGTTTTATGGCCTCAACAACTGCCAAACTTCCCGCCTTCGCTTGCAGCATAATTGCGTAATTACGTGAAAGAGTGCGACCGGAAATATGCAATTTGGTTTGTCACCACCATGGTGATCTTGACTGAGAATTGCACATTATGAAGGTACCACTGGCGTCGCTTGTAATTTAAATGGTTTAGTGAAATTGGGGTAATCATACCGTTTTGATTATAAGGGCGTTTAGTCACTAGACTATAGCGCCTCGTCGCCATTAGCGACCGGGAGTGCTTTTTTCTTAACGAACGAAGTAAAGCCGTGCTACTGCAAATTATCGATAAATCTCCTATAGTATGAGGTCGCTCCGAGAAACGTCTAGCATCCAAATTGGAATAGGAAAGTTTTTCAACAGTTTCTGTTTTCCGGTCGGGTCGATCCTATTTTGAGCTTACATAGCCTAGAAAATGTATTGTAGGGCGGACGAAATCGTTTATGAGCTTTAAGTTTCAGATTGTATTATCTAAGTCTTGCGAAAGTCTAGGTCCTTAATATTTCAAAACGTGAGAAGTTTCACTATTATAATGCAAGTCAGATAAAAACACAGCAAGTCTTCCAAATTTAACCGGCAAGTTGGATTCCATTTCTAGCCGGAGTGCCTGACCGAAAGGAAGGACGTTGACAATTTACAGCCTGCCGAAAATGAACGCCGGTTTCCTCGTGTCGGTATCGTATTTCCCAGTTGTCCGCTGGAGTCAAGGTTGTAAAATATCGTGCGTTACCAAGCTGATCATGTATACATATTCTGGTAAAAGTGCACTGGTATGTATACATGTGTGAGCACAACGTGTACATGTTTGTTACGGTACATGTGCACTTGTAGTGTGTGCTTCATGTCGGTTATGTGTTTTTCAATGACTTGCTTTTGTGACAGAATTAGATAAGCTTGTTGTTTGATAGGTGCGGTCTTACCTCACTGTAACTTTTAGCTCAGAGACCTCCCTACTCCCTATTCACTTTCACTTACCTTTCAACATTCCAGCAATATGAATTAACGCTCAATCTAGTTTAACGTATATACGTACTTGTCCGTTCATCTGTGTATACGCTTAGTTTTACTGTAGAGTAGCTAAATATTCAGTTTGACAGGTGTGATATACAGCGGTGTTTGTCTCGTTTTTTGGTTTTGTTGTTTCGGCCGTGTTTTCCCTAAATGGCCCTATTATTTTTCGGTCTATACATTATTTTCTTGTATACACTTACATGTTTGGGCAGTCTTAAAAGCCCTACCGCATAGTATTACAGTCCCCAGGCAGTTAAAGGCCTCAAGGCCCTGCCACCTCTGCCATGACTTGCCCCTCATTCGCTCACTTACCCCGTCAGAAAGCCCATCAGGCTTAGCGGGCGGCAGGGGCTGGGCTCTGCCTGAGATCTGCGCCTACTGCGCCCTTTGCCCCGTCAAGGAGTACGCCCTCCCGTCAGTATACACAACCCCGCCCACACAGACCACTCATCATACTGAAGCCCCGGCTAGAGTACACTATACTTTAAGGCTAAAGACAGATTTCCTAAAGCTGGAGTACCTAGGGTACATTGATATTTACATTGATATTTACATATTTACAGTATAAAATATATTTGATAATTTACAGTATTAGATTTATATATATGCTTATTCTGATACTTTTATGTAATCTATATATTTATTACTATGATATTTTATGTACAAATTTGATATTTACTAAGTAAAATATATTTGATATTTTATATTTTATGTATATTATATTTTATATTTTATATTTTATATTTTATGTATGTTGTATATTTTATATTTTATATTTTTATATTTTATAATATATATATAATTTGGGTACAGTATAATTTACTCTGTCACGAAAAATTTTTGGCACCAATCAGTATTTGAAAAATGTTTCGCAAATTTTTTCGTGAGCTCAACGATAAGTTTTTAGGCAATGAAACTCTTTTGATCTTGTGGAATATCAGCCACTATGCCTTTTGAACCGAAAAAGCCAGTATTCGTTGCAACTGGGTGTCGACGGATATCGACAGCTCGGCATTCGTCGGTCGTTCACTTGATGGGATCTACAATTCTATTTTGACTTTCTGTACATTACCTCGTTGCGGTGACACAATGGATTGCGCTTGGGAGACAGACAGAGAAAAGCCTGATTTTGCTTGCACACATAAATTATACTCATGTCTCGTTTCAAGGGCGTCACTAAAAAATGACAAAATTAAAACGATTTTGTATTCGCAAAACTCAATGAACAAACCTGATTAGTGGTTGAGCTGTTTTGTGCAATCTTTTTGTCATTATTATGCGATGAAAACATCATTGCCGAATGCTGTATCAACTGGGTGCTCAGAGAGGCTGTATAGTTAGTCGATCTGGTGTTGGTTGTTTCTCACCATTTAGACTTAATTTTTGTCGTCTTTTTTCGTTTTGGTTGTCATTATTTTGTGCGGTTCGCCGTTGTTTTGTGGAAGTTCCGTCATTACTGTCTCTGGTGCGACAAGAAGATTTTATTTCACTTTGAACAAGCACTTATATAAGTATTTGTTTTCAAGAACAAATTACGAGCGGCTGGGTATAAGCAAAACAAATGTGACTGTGCAATTCAGACACCATTAGTGAACGCTAGAACTTTGTTTATTCTGAAACTAGCTAAGCCAAAACGTCAAAAGTTTCAGAAAAAACAAATACAATTTACCAAAAACATTTCTTACAGGATTTCAATATTCCACATTGCCACCAGTGAGAATTTCTATTGGTAGAAGTTAAATTGAGTTTTATAAGTTGTACAAGACTCATTAAAGGTGTCGACGGAGGTCAAATCGGGCAAATCCTCCACATTCTTTGTCTTGGCTGCGATTGTGTATCAGCTGCTTATATCTCACTGTTCAAGTATTGATTTTTATTTTATCTCTATCTAATACGTGTATGTACGTATTCCCCACGTGTACTTATACACTGTTTTTCCTAATGGTTTTTTTTCCAAATTCTGATATTTTCTGTTAATTATTAATTTTCATATTCTGAAATTCGTTTTCTGTTACTAACAAATTACGGTTTCCTGAGTCTCGCGTTTATATTACCGATTATGACCACGAAGAAAATCAGATAGAACTCGGTCAACTTCGAGTGCAAAAATGTCAGTCTTTGCCAAAATCGAAAGGCCAAAAAATATGGTCAAAACGATACCGCGGTGCATGGTACAATGCTCTGTGCTGCGTGTTCTTCCCGCTATGAGTGCATGAACTAGATGTAAAAACTCTGAGCTGCTGCGTAGAATGAAAGCCTGGAAATTACGTATGCCACCTGCTTTTCAGAATTGACGCAGAAGCAGCGGGTTTTCGCTGTTAAAACTCAGTCCATCAAACAGAATTTTCAGTGCGACGGACTCTGACCCGTTTCCAAATTCTACATTGGTGGGCTGCTTTCAAAAAGGAATTACTTCCGGGTGAACTCATTGCTGAATGCGTCAAAGCTAGTACTAAAGCTGCCGTTGACGCGGTT